>CM076579.1:60269855-60524654 GCA_034641835.2 Pinus albicaulis | reverse complement strand
CACTTCAAAGTAAAAACTGATCATGATAGTCTTAAACACTTTTTGGAACAAAGACTATCTTCAGAAGAGCAGCAAAAATGGGTCACAAAGATGTTGGGTTATGACTTTGAAATAATCTACAAAAAAGGAAAGCTTAATGTTGTTGCGGATGCACTCTCAAGAAAGAATGAAGAGGTGGAAGCATTGCTTTGTGCCATTTCTATTATCCAACCAGATTGGATAACTGAAGCAAGAGATGAATGGAAGAAGGACAAAGATGTAGGGATACTCATTCAAAAGTTGCAGCAAGATCCTAGTACATCTGATACATTTAGTTGGAAAAATGATTCCTTATGGTACAAAGATCGCTCATATCTTTGTAAGAATTCCCAACTAAAACAAAAGATTCTTCTGGAATTGCACACTTCTCCTTTAGGAGGACACTCAGGATTTTTAAAAACTTACCACAGGGTGAAGAAAGAATTTTTTGGGGATGGCCTTAAATCTGATATTCAAAAGTTTGTGGCGGAATGTTTGGTTTGCCAGCAGAATAAAGTGGAAACAATTAAGACCCCGGGACTTCTACAACCTTTATCCATTCCAAGTCGACGTTGGGAGGAGATTTCAATGGATTTTATCACAGGTTTACCTAAGTCCGAAGGAAAGAGTGTCATCATGGTGGTAGTTGATAGACTTACCAAGTATGCACACTTTTGTGCATTATCTCATCCATTTAAAGCAAGTAAAGTTGCTACTACATTTATGGACAGAATTCAAAAGCTACATGGAAGCCCAAGGGTTATTGTGAGCGACAGAGATCCCATTTTTACTGGAAATTTTTGAACGGAGTTATTTTCTTGTTTGGGTACTCAATTAGCTCATGCTCATCTTATCATCCTCAATCTGATGGTCAAACTGAGATAGTAAATAAATGTTTGGAAGGATATCTTCGTTGTTTTGTATCTGATAAACAAACACAATGGGTCAAGTGATTACCTCTTGCTGAATGGTGGTATAACACTTCCTTCCATACTGCAGCAAAAATGACCCCATTTATGGCACTTTATGGATATCATCCACCATCCATCACATCATCTTTAAGGGAAAATTCGAAGGTTCAAGCGGTGGAAGATCACATCGAGCATCAGCAAGAAGTTCTCCAACTCTTAAAGGATAACCTGAATTTGGCACAAAATCGAATGAAACAACAGGCAGATCAACATCGTAGCGCGAGAAGTTTTGATGTAGGAGATTGGGTATTTTTACGGCTACAACCATACAAACAAATGTCCCTCAAGCAAGCAAAGAAGGATAATAAATTATCGCCAAAGTACTATGGTCCTTACAAGGTGTTGCAAAAGATTGGTACTATGGCATACAAATTGGAGCTTCCTGCTGCTTCGCGAGTACATCCAGTTTTCCATGTTTCATGCTTAAAGAAGGTTATAGGTGAAAATCTTCCAGTTCAAACAGTATTTCCAGAACTTGATGGGGAAGGGAAAATCATATTGGAACCTGAAGCAGTCATGGAAAAAAGAACTAGACAACTACGGAATCGATCAATTTCAGAGTATCTCATCAAGTGGAAGAACTTACCCACTGAAGATTCTACATGGGAGGATGAGAATTTTATACAGAAGCACCCAGAGCTACTCAAGCGTTGAGGAAAACACTTTTTGAAGGAGAGGGGCATGTTAGGTCCCTATATTACTAGTATAGTCCCTTATTGTTGTTAGTGTAACCCCCTTATTGTTATTATTGTACCCTTGTAACCCCCATTTTATTATTATTGTGCCCTTAAATTATTATTGTTAGGTCGGCTAGGATTACATTGTGGCCCACTAGGATTACATTATGGCCCCATGGACTCCTATATAAAGAAAGGAGGTTTTGTGAATTGTATCATCCAAGAATTGTTCATTTATGTAATGTATTGGAGGTTGCCCCCTCGAAGTGGCTTATTTCTAAGGCGTGGATATCTCTTTTATTCTATTTTTGGAGCTGGTTACACAACAATCAAGCTCTAAATTTAGCTTCTTCTATGCATTGTACCACCACAATGGTGAATATGAATCATGGCAGTTTTTTGCCGCCTGTAACCCTACAAAACATGAAAAAACGTTAAGAAAAACATGCATGGGGAGGGTGGCATGGATGACTACAAAGAATGGCAACGTGGCATTATGAATGCAGGGGATTTCTTGGAAGAACACGGTGGATCAACGAGATATGCTCTGGAGGCCGGAGAGGTGGAAAATTTTAACATAAAACATTAAAATGTGACCCTTGAATGAATATATATACAGGGACGGGCGAGAAATACGATGAAACACGTGGAAATTGTGACATGGCGGGACCGGTCAATGGTGGGACATGCAATCAAATTTGGACCGTCCGATCTCAGGAGGAGATCGACGGCTGAAAATCCATCGGAGGGCGACGGATGGTGGGTCAGGGGTATGGATACCTTGGGTTAACTCCTGTGTATCTTCGTGGCGCAAGGACCGTTGGATGGACGATTGCATATCGGATGGTGTATATGCACATCGTGCCATGTCAAATACCGAACGATAACGCGCGATGGGGGGGGGAGGGGTGGCGGTTTTGAAATAATGACGGAGCCACGTGTCAGGCGATGAATGGAATCAGTCCGAAATGAAAAAATATTGCCCACCTCTCAAAGGCAATGTGATAGATACTGCCAGTTTTATAACAGTGCGCGGGGACCACAAGGGTGGGTAAACCTCTGACCGTTGATCCACAGGTAAATGGACGGTGGAGATGTGATGAACGGGCGATGAAAGGGTTGAGCGATTGACGTTGTGGGGACGCGTCGACCGTCCGATCTATACAGATCGACGGTTTAAAATGCGCTTGATATGGATTCTGCGATAAGTGTTTTTCCGGGCTAGCACGTGGTTTCGGCGCCTGGGTCACATGGGGGAAAATACAGTTCTGGGGCTGGCCAAAAGGGTGCTAAACCCATACACATGGAAAGCATGGTTTATGGTCCATTTTAAGTGAATTTTAAGGCCAGGGAAGGGTAACGGTAGGGGAAAGAGGGGGAAATAAAGCAAACCAGGGGTATTATGCGTGGTTTAAGAGGGGCATGGGGATGATTTAGAAGGTTTAGGGGGGGGATTTGGGGGTAAGAAAGGGGGACTTTGAAAAAGGGAAAAAGGGATGAAATGGGTAATTCTGTAGGTGTACTAGGGGCAAATGAAAGCCTTTAGGAGCACAATTTTTGCAATCATAGTGGCTTTATAATGGGAATCAGCAGAGGGGATTTTATCAAAAGACAAAAGGCACAAGGAGGCTTCAAGGATGATGTGTTTTTAGAGGAAATGCATTCCTTGAAGGCTCAAAAACATTTTAGCCCCTTGTTTGCTTGTCAAAAAATTCATAGGGGGCTAACACAGGCGTGATGGGAATGTGGGTGGCCATGTGACCAAGCCACTTTCCATTCCACAAATGAGCCATCGTACCCCTACCATTAAACACCCACATCTGAGAGGTTATACTTAGATTATTTTTATGCTTTGAAAGAAGAATATATATAGGGTTGCAAGCCTAAATGCACCCATAAAAATGAAGTAAAAAATGTTAGAAATAAATATGGGTAGGTAGAAAGCAATTGTGCAAGCATGCAATAAAGCATCATCGGGAAAAAAATCACTAATCTCCACTCCCCTACAATTATTCAGTATTCTAAACTATCAGTTAAAAAGGCTCAGACCATTTCTCTGACTTCTGTTGGGACCGGACCCAAGGCTTGATGACTGATTGGTTAAAAATGTTGAATTCCTACACAAAACCCATATTCATCAACATTTAGCCTTCATCAATCAATCATAATCCATTTTTCCTAAGTATAAACCCATTTTTACTTAGTAAGAGAAAAAACCCTAAATAACTAATTTCATTTCCTTTCAAAAGCACTAAAAAACCCATAAAATTCATTTTATCCTAAGTCAAAGTGTGAAAAATACAAAAGGACAAACTATGCTTCAATTTTCACTTTACTTAGTGTTTAAACATGTATTTTTATTCATATCATACATTACCCCTTTTTTTCATATTAATTTCTAACTTATTTATTAACTCCCTAAACTACACCCTCCCGTATAGTATTAAACCCTTTTATATTTAAAATAACCCACAAACCCTCTATTTTAATGTTTAAGCCAATGTTTAAATATCCCACGTGAATAAATAAAACCCACCCTTTTATCCCATTGGTTTAAACTTATCAATAAAACAAAATACCCTTCCCCCTATGGTTTTAAACATTTATCAAAACATTTATATACCATATAATATTAATATCTTCCAATGTTATTGATGAAACATTTCTTAAATGTTTTAATTTAAACATATATAAACCTTATCCCTCCGCTCAACCAAATAATACAAGGTTTTAACTTTATAAATGTATGTTTATACAGATTATTAAACCATCCAGCCACATTAATCACCCCAGCCCCACTTCCAAATCCTGATGCAACTTCCAGATTAGATCCCAACCGTTTGCAGGAGTCCTTCATGATCCAACAGTGGAGAAACCAAATCGCAGATAAACTTTTGCAATATCCACCATCTCATTTCTACGCGAAATGGGTGGTATTTTGACTTTCTCCCTCCTCCACGTGGTTCCTTCTTACTGGATCGCGTTCATTTCATCCAAAATTGCTTACCACCTAAAGAAAACGCGATAACAACTTGTAGTTTTATACCCTTTGAGCCCAGAAACCGCCATTTCTTGACTTGACCGCCATAGCCCAAAATCCTGCAAAATTCGACCTATAACCATTGCAGATTTCCAAGGAGCTTTGAACTGCTCCAGAGATCAAAAAGACACCATTCAATCAGTTCAAAAAACCTCAGAGGCTTCCTCAAAACCAGTACCTACGTATAATAGGTATTCCTCCAGAATTCGAACCTGTTATCAGTTTTTAAAGACCTTTAAAGAAAATTTATAGTCAGAAGCTCAAAATTAGTCAAAACAAGCTTATTAAAATATCCAAAAAACAAGCCAAACCCTGTCAAACTTTTTGAAAAAATCCTGTTTATACTGCGCACTATTTTAAACTCCAAATTGAGCCCAGAACCCCTCTAAACTAGTAAAAGTCTGTAAATCTTATTGAGAGTCCAAAATTGAAAGGAAAAAAACTAAGGAAATACCATATTTTGCCTATTTTCATCCAAGAATTCCCTCTCAGAGTAAAAAAAAAACTTTTGAAAACTATTTAATCTTGCAGAAATAGCCAGAAAAGCCTCAAAATAGTGTTTTATAATCCAAAAAGTCTCAGAATGCCTAAAACTACTCCAGCTTCATCTTCCAAAAATGTTATCATTATAAACTCTTACAACCTCTTATTGTAGACATTGAGCACACTCCATTAGTAGATGTTGACTATAATATAACAGACCCTATTATAGAGTTCAACTTGTTGGAACTTCATAATTGGAGCTTTGATAAATCTTTAGATAATGTTGAAGAAGTTAAAATTTTGGAATTACATTTACCCAAATATGTTGTTCCAGTTACTCATTCATCCCCAGAAGTCATTAGGTTATTCCATCATTACTATATGCCTAAGAAAAGAGCAATAGTCAGTGCATACAAAGAAGTATTTTTTACCATTATTGCTGAGTCCATTAACCAAATGCTACAGCTCCAGCCTGATCCTCAAGCAGTCCCTTTGTCCATAGAGGCCCTTACCGAGCTATACATTGGCCTTGATTCTCCCAAGAGATTCCAAATATTCATGCCCATGCATGTAGAAATTCCTCAAATCAATCCCCCATATTCTTCCTCAAAATTCCCAAAAGGTTCAAGGCATATCATTTCAATGCTTTCATTCATTCTAGGGTATTTTACTAATGAACATACAGATGAATCTATTTTAGGTTTCTTATCCACTTTTACCCAAGGAAAACCTCCATCTGTTATCTTTGATTATACTGGGTATATTGCAAACAATATCCATGACCAATTGGTTAAGTGGCCAACTGAAGGAGTGTTCAGATACACATCCTTCCTCTTCCACATGCTCTTGTATTTTCAAGCAAATAATTTTCCATTAACTCTTCAAAGGCTTGACATAGAGGGAAATCCTCTTTCAGTTATTTTCTGGACCTCTTTGATTAGGAACGATTCCACAAAGTTCACCTATGTAGAGTTTTCAGATTCATTCAACCATCCATTGATCAAAATGTTAACAAATATAGAACAACCAAGGATAAATGATGAGATGAAGAATATTTTACAGTTATCAGAACATATTAATACTGGTGATTGGTACTTGTATGAAAAAAAATATTGAGATTAGAGTTTTTGGATCCAATTTGTTGCCCTAGAAGTTACCCAAACATGTATCAATGAGTATTTTTACCTTGGATTATATAAGTAAAATATTAAACTCTGGTTCTATCAATTTCCTAGCAGAAAAGAAGAAAACACAGTTTAAATTGAAGTTCAAGTAGGACCATTCATTTGCAATCATAGAGATGCAGAGGCAGAAGCAGCTAAACAACTATTGGAGTACAGATTTGAAGAATTTTTTTCCTGGAATTATGATCCCCAAGGAATCCTAAGTAACATGAGGATTAAGTGTAAGCTAACACCCTTCATTCATGAGAAAAGACCAGAGATAGTGAAATTTTCCAATCAAACTGAGTAGACAGAGAATACTTTAGTAGATGGAGTAAAGAAAAGTGATACTACTCACACTTTAAAAACTGTAGATCAAACAAAGAAATCCACCAAGAGAGTAAGAGAAGAAAGTGCCTATTTTGCTAAAACCACCACTGAAACTAAGTTCAAGTTAAGATACAATAAAAGGGCTAAGTTAAATTCAATGGGTAAAGAAAAAGCGTCCATTGAGGTAGAAGATGCAGATGTACCAGTAACAAATACAGAGCCTGCCATAGTCATCATCAATGAGCCAATAACTAAGAATCAGAATGAAGAACAGGTTGATAATTCAAATGCAAAAATGGTAGAAAAAAATAGAACATGGAAGCTTCATCCTCACAGACAGTAGAGAAAAAGGATTTAGATATCAGGGAAAACTACAAATAGATAAAGTTAAAGAATGAAGAGACTAAAAATGAAATTTATTCTCAATATCTTAAGAAAACACCCAGTATCCAAAAAATACTTCTATCTTCTTTTGATTACTCAAACAAAAATTTGATCATGTTAGTATTACAGCCTACAGTAAAAACTCCAAAAATAGTTGTAGATTATAAAAATATTGATATAGAAGTGCCAATAGAAAGCATACATGCACTTGACCAAATAGAGTTTCACAGACAGAGTTCAGAGATGTTGTATTATACTCTTACAACTAAAGCCATGAGTGTTTAGAAACTTTAGAACACCATCACAAATATGAAGGATCAAATGAAACTGGACAAAACATCCTTATATGCTAAATATCAAAGAATCAAATATTTAGAAGAGTTGGTAATACAATTTGGATTTGACCCAGCAAATGTCAAAGTAGTAGAACAGTTAATAAAGAAAAAGAATGATGGCATTGCATCATTGAGGAAACAGCTTAAAATTCCTTCAAGGGAACATCCTCAGGCCAAAGAAATTTTACAAGGACATAATGAAGAAGATTATATGATGAACATAATATTTCAACTTACAGCAAAGATAAAAGAAATGGAGATTCAGATGGACAAACTTGTTTATGAAAAAAAAATAGTAAAAGCATAGGAAACACCTATAGTCATCTCTATGGTTACTATAGTTGTGACTTCAACTCTAGCAGAAGAGTTGGCACCCAAAGTTCCACTGGCTACTGCAGTGCCAGTGACTTCATCTACAACATCAGCTACAGAGTCATCTACAAGAACAGCCCACCCTAAAGATGAGGCCAACAAACTAGTGAAAGATATGGAAGAAATGTCTCTTCAGACAAGTGAAATTAACAGATTGAAACAGATGATTAAAAAACTTGAAGATCAAAATAAATTGGCTCAAATTAATGAAAAAACTCTTGAGCAAAAGGCTAACAGGCTAAATGAAGAATTGAAGAATCTTGAAAAGTATTTAACTTTAAAAGATCCCATATCATATGTAAAGAATCAACTATGGAACAAGATCATTGAAGCCATCAATGATGTATGGCCTTCAATTCAAGTAATCTTTGAACAGAGAGATTTTCTAATAGCAGCCCAAGAAGAAATCGAGAAGACTAAAGAAGAAATTGACAAAAAACCTAAGAAAGCTTTAGAACTGATAAAGTTTCTAAACAGAAAAAATAGACAAGAGCTAGAAGACATTGAAATTACTGACATGACTGAAACTATCCTTGAAATAAGAAAAGTTATCACAAATAAGAACCTAAGGAAGCAGCTTGAGGAGTTGTGAGAATATGAACATAGAAATAACCAGATTCATGGTTAAATTTGAGAATTTGAGACAAGGAAGTCTCCCTACCATTTTGGTCATCAATGAAAAACTTATGCCTCAGGAAGACTACAACAAAAATATGAGAGAATATGCAAAGGAAAAATTCAACAAAACAAATGGAAAAGGAGTCCCCACTGTAAAAGTTTTACTTAGAAGCTTTGAAGATCTATTCCATCTGCAGCATGAGATAAGACATGTATTTGTCATAAAGCTAACTTTTGTCAAATAAATTGAAGCAGATGAAAACTTCAAGAAGCTTAAGAAGATAAAAATCCCAAAAAATGAAGATTGGCAGTCATTAACATATTTACTTGAAAGGTAAAAAGGTAGAAAGATAAAAGAGAAAATATTTTTTTGATTTTCAGTCAAAACAGATTTTGTTTGCAGAGTGGTTAAAGAATATTCGAGTTTAAAAGAGTATGAGAGAATAAGAAGAATCAGTAAAGAGTATAAGATAAAGCAAATTAGATTTCAAAAAACCAACTTGAAATATCTAAAGCCAGCAAGGAGGACACGAAGGCAGCCAGCTGCACCTCATCCATAATCAATTTATATTTTATTTGGATAGATAGGACATCTTGCTGATTTGTTAAGAAGTTGTCTCTATTTTGTTGCAAATATATTTTTATTTTCCTTAGATAATTCCTAGAACCATTCTAGGATATTTTGTAAACAATTATGTATAAATACTTCATCACTTGAACTATTATTGTGGAATAAATTGTTGAATATTTCTATAGTCAATTTTGTGGACTTGAAGGCTTTTGTGTTTCAGATTTTGAGTAGCATACTGAATCAGATCAACTAGCATCATATTTCAGGATTCATGTGATGAGCTATTGAAGTGAAGTATTTCCTACTTGTCATTGTTATCTTTCTTTGTTACGTGCAATCCATTATGTGTTCCAAATTTGAATGTATGAATAGGAGTATTACTTTAGGATTTGTTAAATGCACCATGTCTTTACTGTTTTTCATTTCTATGTTTTCTGCTAATTTCCAAAGTAGGGAACCCTTAATTTCTCCCTCTTTCATTTGATGCCTACTACTTCCCTTTTCTGGATCAAAGAACCCTTCATTGCTCTTTATCCCAATCATATCATCTCACAAAACAATTTTCCAAGGTCTTCAAGGGTTATCTATCTTGCCCTGAAAACATTTGAATTTTTGGCCTTGATCCTAGTTCTATCTGCTTGATTTTTGACTCCTTAGCCCAATGGACCAATAGATTTCCCACTATCCATATCTTTAAGTGATTTTTCCCACAAAACCAATCAAAATCAAAACCAAATTGCACAATCATAACTAGCCTAATATATTATAATATAAACAAAGTTAAATCTAATAGAAAGAGCCCTCTCTGAACCCTAGGAAGGGTAGATCATAGAGTTTAAAAGTTGGTCTGTGGTTACCTCTAGTTTTCTTAACTAAAAACCAAAAATCTCACAACCAAAGAATTACTAGAGTGATAAAATACTAGCGACCACACTGGGGACTTAACCAATCCCTAGTTGTTAAATAAATCTTAAAGGAAATCATTTTTATCATCCTTTTTCCTTCAAGATTGTTTGACTAGTTGTGAGTATAAAAAATTGTAATTCTGGCTTCTAAGAAAGTTTATTATACCAAGTCTAATCTAGATCCTAAACCTGCTGTCATAGTGGACAACCTAGACAGAATTGGGAAAAATAAAAAACAAATAGTAGATTTAGATGCTAAAGTTTCATTAATAAGAG
The DNA here is from genome assembly GCA_034641835.2 of Pinus albicaulis. Lineage (NCBI taxonomy): Eukaryota > Viridiplantae > Streptophyta > Pinopsida > Pinales > Pinaceae > Pinus > Pinus albicaulis. The sequence continues at coordinate 60,514,511 of CM076579.1, read as the reverse complement.
TCAATTCATTACCCCAAGAATTAGTAAGTTTGTAGGATATAGAGTTTGATTTAGAATTTGAACATTCTTTATTCAAAAGAAAATCTGAAAGTAATTTAACTATTTTTGTTTTAGACCTTGATTTTACTTCATTTTTTGAAAACAAAACAGAAAAAGATTATAGCAGATTCTGAATTAAATAAAGTTAAAAATCAGGACAAACTTGAAGAGATTAATGCTATTATTCTTAAGAAAATTGATGAGGCAATTGAATTAGCTCAACTGTTAGCTTATGCATCTAAACCTTCTATTCCCCATTTAGATACCACTACATCATCTATAGTTTCTACTACCATTCAAGCCACAAATCCATTTAGTCCTAGATTACCCTTATAGACTAGAAATTTATTCCTTCATCCCCTACATCCATTTCATCCACTAGCTCATCATCTATTTTTTCAAGCACATCATTCTCATTTCCTAGTAGTTCCATATATATTCCAGTTTCACTTCCTAGTACCTCAACTTTAGCTTTTATTTGATCTACTACTTTTTCTAGTTCATCAGCCACTACTTCCAGTTCAACCCCTAGCACTTCTACTTTACCCCCTAGCCAAGCTAGAATTCAAGCTATGGATGCTAGGTATGCTCCCCTTGTCCTTCCAGTGTAGCTTCATGATATGCCCCAATATTACCAAAGTAAGATACCATAGTTTGATGCTACTACTCATTACACAGCTCAACAACACATTAATAAAATGACAGATTACTTTGAACTCCATGAGATAGATGAATCTGATGTACAAATGAGGCTTTTTGCACAAACATTAATAGGAGAAGTTAATAAATGTTTTAAATTCTTGCAGCTGGTAGTGTAGCTGATTTAGTTGCTTTTCATAGATTATTTTTAAATAAATGGGAAAAGAAGAAAAATCCACTTCAAATACTGTCTGAATTTGATGCAATGAAAAGAGCTCCAAACGAATCCATACAAGACTACTGCACTAGATATAACAGTGTTTAAAATTAAATTCCTGTAATTCTCAAACCCACTCATGACTCCATCTTACTCAAATTCGCAGATGGATTTGACACTGACATGGAATATCAATTAAGAGAGAGAAATGTAGAAACATTGGAAAGAGTGCAAATAGATGTTGTAGGTGTATAAGTAAACATTCTAGCTAAAAAGTCGAAATTAAGAAATGAGAGGAGAGTAACCATGAAAGAAGAAGCCTCTAGTCCAGACACAAAAATAGATATGTTAGCTAAAACTTTAGAGAGGATGATGGATAGATTAGATAACATAGAAAGAAGACCGCATTGGGATAACCAACAACAAATCAGAAACCCCAATTTTAGAAAAAATACAAATTCAGGAAAAACAAAAGAATCAGCCCCAGATCAAACAATAAGACCTCCCTTTCAGGAGAACTATGTTGAGAGTTCTCAAAAAAATGATGATGACGAGGATACCATAAATTTAATGGGAACAGATGATAATAATACTATACTTGTCACACAGGAAGATCAAGAGTTATTTGAATTCCAACAACTCCAATTAGATTCAGGGGAATCCTTCGATTACAAACAAGGTTATGAATTTTCCATTAACGAAGTCAACAGTTAGTATAACCTAAGAAGTAAGAAAAAAAAAGAGTCTTCTACTAAGAAAAATTCCCAAACACAAAATAAGAAAACAGTAGAAGCTCCCAAAACAAAAGTTCTGCAAATTCTCCCTAGGGAAAATAAGCAAAACTTCGGTTCTTCCCAAAAAGTTTCCAGCCCTAAGATTTCACCAAGCCCTAAGATTGTTGACATAACTGATGAAGTTTCTCAAGTTGCAAAATATTCACAAAAATATACTACTCCTAAAACATCTAATTTTGATAATAAAAAAAAAACTTAGATCTTGAAATACTTAATGCTGACCCTAAATCAGCAGATCCAAAAGTTGTCACTGCAAAAATAGCCTCTGATAATTCCAAAACCGAGAAAACATCTACTGCTTCACAAACCATTCCTGAAAAGAAAACAAAAAGCAGTAAGACACAAGACACTCAAACTGAAACCGAAAATATACCTGTAGAAAGACAAGATAAACCAACCCAAACTACAGTTACCAAAGAAGAATTGATTAAAATAAGTAAATTGCAACCTTCATTTAACATACAATCTGAAATTACAAAGCTAAAAATACCAATTCCACTGACAGAATTGGTAAAAAATGACTTGTATAAATCAACTATCAATGAGATATTAAACATAAATGATGGAGAAGATTCCAGAAATCTAAATGATGATCAGCCACAGTTGATTTTTGGCCCAGATGTGAATGGAAGGCATTTAGATGGAGCAGTTCCTCCATTTTACATTAGTTTAACTATTCATGATCAAATCATACACAATGCAATGCTAAATTTAGGAGCTTCACGTAATCTAATGCCCAAAGATATAATGGAAACCCTGAACTTAGACATCGCAAGGCCCTATAAGGATTTATTTTCATTTGACTCAAGCAAAATAAAATGCCTAGGTTTAATCAAAGATTTATGTGTAACACTAGTTCAATATCCTAGTAAGAGCATATTAATGGACATTGTAGTAGCTGATATCCCACCCAAATATGGAATGTTATTATCTCGCTCATGGGGAGAAAATTTACAGGGATCTCTACAATTGGACATGTCTTATGCTACTATATTAGTTTTTGGTCAGCCAAAGAAATTATATAGGGAAACCTTAATGAAATACATGGTTAGTAGTGCTAAAAGGTCAATAAATTACCCAATTTATACCACACCTACTGACCTAGATTCTTTCATCCTATGTAATGCTGAAACTGATAATGAAATCAAGATTGAACTAAGAGAAGAGAAGAAAACACAAAACAATGATAATATCTTTCATGAATATTTATGGAATTTAGACTTTGATGGTTCAGTAAATAAGTTAGGATCAGGAGAAGGAGTATGGATAACTAATATAGAGAAAAATCATGCAGAAGGCCATGCTTTTAGACTAAATTTCAAGTGTACCAACAATATGGCTGAGTATGAAGCTCTCATTTTAGGACTCCAAATAATCAAAAACTTAGGAGGTAAAAGAATAGCAATAATGGGAGATTCTGATTTTATTGTAAAACAAATTAAAGGAGAATATTCAGTTTACAATCCTAGACTAGGCCGATACAGAGAGACTGTATTAGATTTGATTAATGATTTGTTATAATGTAGTTTTTCTGCAATACCAAGAAAGCAAAATTTACAAGCACACTCTTTAGCAACTTTTGCTAGTACTTGTAATTTACCTTTTCAACCTAATCACATGTATACTGCAAAAGTAAAACATAGATAAATAATTCCAGACAACCTCAAATATTGGCAAAGTTTCTCACAAGACCAACAAATTTACCATTTTCTGAATAATGAAGGTGAATTTCAAAACTGTAAAATAGACACTAATTGTACCATAGATCAAGATTTAGATAGTGAAATTGATGTGAATAATGTATATGTAAATAAAGTAAAGTTTTCCAAACCTACTAGACTTATTCAATCAGATATAGATAAATTAGAAAGAGTAGAAATTGATGAAGAATATGACATATTAAATCTCAAAGACAATTTCTTACCAAAAGGTTTAACTCCTTTAAAAGATCTATTTGACTCAAATGATGTTGCTAGAAAATCCAAAATGGAGCCAATTAGATCTGAAATTGAGGACTGCAATATTGGTACATAATTAAAACCCAAAATGATCAAACTTTCCAAAGCCTTACCTCAACAAGAAAAGGAAAAATATATTGTTCTTTTCAAGGAATTTCAAAATGTTTTTTCTTGGAGTTATGAGGACCTTAAATCCTATGATTCCAACATAATTCAACATCAAATCCCTATAAAAGAAGATCAAAAGCCCTTTAAATAAAATTTAAAAAGTATCAACCCTGTTTTGATGTCTTTGATAGAAAAAAAAGTGAAAATAATGTACGATGCACAGATAATTGCACCAATCAGATATTCTGATTGGGTTTCTAACCTAGTTCCAACAAGAAAGAAAACAAGAGAGATTAGATTATGTGTCGACTTTAGAAATCTAAACAAAGTATCCTTAAAATATAATTACCCTTTAACAAAAATGGATCATATATTACAAAGGGTAGTTGGTTCTTCTAGGATTTCATTTTTAGATGGTTTTTCAGGATACAACCAAATTTTAGTCCAACCAGAGGATCAACCCAAAATAACTTTTACTACTCTTTGGGGAACTTTTATGTATTTTAAAATGCCTTTTGGTTTAATGAATGTAGGGGCAACCTTTCAAAGAGCTATGGATATGGCCTTTTCAAAGGAAATTAATGAGTTCTTATTAATTTACTTAGATGACATAACTGTATTTTCCAAAACTGATTATGAACACTTGGATCATCTTAGACAAGTTTTTATAAAATGCAGAGAGTTTGGCAAATCATTAAATCCTAAGAAAACCTTATTTGGATTATAAGGAGGAAAGTTACTAGGACACATAATATCTAAGGAAGGAATCAGAATAGATCTTGCTAGGATAGAAGCAATTCTTAACATCAGTCCACTGAGAAACATAAAAGAGTTACAAGCCTTTCTAGGTAAGATTAACATTTTAAGAAGATTTATGTCCAACTTAGCTGAGATAATTATAGAAATAAATAACATGCTTAAAAAAGATTAAATTATTAAATGGACTATTGAGGCTAAACAGTCATTTGAATCCATCAAACAGGCCTTAACCACAACTCCAGTCCTTATAAGTCCTAACTTTAATAAGGATTTCATCATTTTTTCATTTACTTCAGAGCACACCATTGCTGCAGTTTTACTGCAGAAAAATGACCAGGGTTATGAACAGCCCATAGCTTTCTTTATCAGAACACTTAGAGATGCATCTTTGAAGTAAAATTCCATGGAGAAACAAGCCTTAGCTTTGGTAAAGGCCATTAAAGACTTTAGAGTTTACAGTCTCTATTCTCACATCATTTCCTATGTCCCAAATTTTGTAGTAAATGATATTCTTACTCATGATGGTCCTAATGGAAGAAGAGGCAATTGGATTTCTGCAATATTAGAATATGACATAGAGATAAAACCCACAAAGCTTATAAAAGGTCAAGGTTTAGCCAGACTCATGGCTGAATCAAATTGTAATGCCCTAAACATAAATTTTATTGCCCAAATGGATGATCAAGAAGAGATGGTGACTCCAGAGATCAGTGCAGCCTTTTTAGACTCACCGTGGTATGCAGATATCATATTTGTTTACTAAACTTACAAGCTCCTCCTGGATTTTCAAGAACCAAAGCTAGATTCTTAAAACAAAAGGTAGTAAGATTTTGTATTTTAGGCAATGTACTTTTTTGGAGAGATCATAGTAGGATTTTATTAAATTTTTTGTTAAAAGAAGAAGCTGACAAAATACTAGAAGAATTTCATGCAGGTGATTGTGGACAAAATATTTACTGGAAGACTACTGTAGACAATATTCTGAGAGCTAGTTTTTACTGGCCTACTTTTTTTGCAGATGTAAAAAGATATGTGACCTATTTTCACAAGTGCCAAATATTTGAGGGTAAGAAAAAGCTATTACCCCTACCCTTAAATCCAATCTCTACAGAAATTCCATTTCAACAATGGGGTCTCGACTTCATTGGAGAAATTGACCCCCCATCATCATCCCAACACAAGTGGATTCTAACAGCCACTGGCTATTTTACCAAGTGGATTGAAGCCATACCCTCTAGGCAAGCCACAGATACTGTCATTCTCTCCTTCCTAGAAAGTAACATTCTTTCAAGATTTGTATGTCCCCAAAAGATAATTACTGACAATGCAGCAACATTCAAATCTATAAAGATGATTGACTTTTTCCATAAATACCATATTACCCTAGGCCACTCTACTGCATATTACCCTCAAGGTAATGGTCTAGCTGAATCTTCAAATAAGAGCCTTGTAAACAACATCAAAAAGTTACTTGAAGATAATAAAAAGAATTGGAATAAGAAGTTAGTCAATGCCTTATGGGCAAATAGACTTACTACTAAAAAATCCATTGGTACTTGCCCTTACCAGTTTGTCTATGGAATGGATGCTATTTTTCCATCTTCCTTAGGAGTACCAGTGATGAATATTATCCAAGAGTTACAAGTTGAAACAAATGACATTCAAAGAAGGATTAATCAAACTATTCACTTGCAAAAAACAAGGCAAGAAGTTTATATCAATTCTCAAGTTATCCGGGATAATATTAAGAACATTTTTGATAAAAAGAGTAAAGAAGATGATTTCTACATTGGAGATAAAGTGTTAAAATGGGATTCAAGAAGGGAAGACAAAAGTAAACATGGAAAATTTGATTTTCTATGGAAAGGAACTTATGTCATTTATGGTTACAGAGGTAACAATGCTTTCTTTATAAGAGAAATAGATGGTTCAGAGATGTTAGATGGAGAATTAAATGGAAAAATGTTGAAGCACTACTACTCCCCTTAAATAACAAATAGTTAGTTTCATTTACTTTGAATCATTGTAAATATACATTGAAGATTTTAGATTGGATTGGATGCTTTCCCTGACAAATTTGAAGCCCGAAGAGAAGGCCCTAAGCTTTGAGAGGTAAAATATCATAAGTATGAATAATTGCAGAGATCGGAAAATACTTACATGGTCATCACTGTCAAATTTCAGAGGCTACTAGTCTTAAAGTTCTTGATATTTCACAAGGAAATGCCATCCCGAAGTGGAGCCACTATTAGGGCCCTATAATAATAATGTTCATAATTTTTGAATTGACTATGATAGTCTCGTAAATATGTACATACCTTTCTTTCTGCAAGTTGTTTTCCCATATTTTTGAAAAAATGAAAAATAATAAAAAGTGAAAAGTGGGCAAAAGTCCTAAAATAAATATCAAAGGACTTAGAAAAAGATAGACCCTAAAAGAAAAAGAGATAAAAATAAGACCTGAAAGTGAGCAAGTCAAAATGACACTACTATTTACTTTTACTGCAAAAATAATTATTATGTGTATATTGTCAATAAATTCCATAATCCATGATCAGTTAAACAATTTAATCTTAAATTTTCATGCTTTAAATTTCATGTTTTAGATAGAGAATAAATGAGGAGCTCAACAGTTTAATCTGAGCCCTCAGATGAAATAAGGGTAGACTTGGATAGTTTTTATGCTTTGAAAGAAGAATTTATTTAGGGTTGCAAGCCTAAAAGTACCCATAAAAGTGAAGTAACAAATGTTAGAAATAAATATGGGTAGGTAGAAAGCAGTTGTGCAAGCATGCAATAAAGCATCATCGAGCAAGAAATCACTAATTTCCCCTCCCGTGCAATTATTCAGTGTTCTAAACTATCAGTTAAAAAGGCTTAGAGCATTTCTCTGACTTTTGTTAGGACCAGACCCAAGGCTCAATGAATGATTGATTAAAAATATTGAATTCCTACACAAAACCCATATTCATCAACATTTACCCTTTATCCATTAACCATAATCCCTTTTTCCTAAGTAAAACCCCATTTTTACTTAGTAAGAGCAAAACCCTAAATAAATAATTTCATTTCCTTTCAAAAGCACTCAAATACCCATAAAATGCATTTTATCCTAAGTTGAAGTGTGAAAAATACAAAAGGAAAAACTATGCTTTAATTTTCACTTTACTTAGTGTTTAAACATGTATTTTTATTCATATGATACATTACCCCTTTTTTCATATTAATTTCTAACTTATTTATTAACTCCCTAAACTACACCCTCCTATATAGTGTTAAACCCTTTTATATTTAAAATAACCCACAATGTTAAGAAACTAGCTCCAAAAATAGAAGATAAGAGAGATCAACACCTTAGAAATCAGCCACTTCGAGGGGCCAACCTCCAATACACTACATAAATGAAAAATTCTTGGATGATACAAAAGACAAAACCTCCTTTCTATATATAGGAGTCCATGGGGCCACAATGTAATCCTAGCCGACCTAACAATAATAATTAAAGGGCACAATAATAACAATATGGGGGTTACAGGAGTACAACAATAACAATAAGGGGGTTACACTAACAACAATAAGGGAGTATACTAGTAATATAGGGACCTAACATGCTCCTCTCCCTCAAAAAAGTGTTGTCCTCAATGCTTGAGTAGCTTTGGGTGCTTTAGTATGAAATTCTCATCCTCCCATGTAGAATCTTCAATGGGTAAGTTCTTCCATTTGATGAGATACTTTGAAATTGGTCGATTTCATAGTTGTCGAGTTCTTGTTTCTGCGACTGCTTCAGGTTCCAATTTGGTTTTTCCTTCCTCATCAAGTTCTGGCAATATTGTTTGAATTGGAATTTTGTCCCCTATAACCTTTTTTAAGCATGAAACATTGAAAACTGGATGCACTCGCAAAGAAGAAGGAAGCTCCAATTTGTATGCCATGGTACCAATATTTTGAAAAACCTTGTAAGGACCATAGTACTCTGGAGATAATTTATTATCCTTCTTAGCTTGCTTGAGGGACATTTTTTTGTATGGTTTTAGCCGTAAATATACCCAGTCTCCCACATCAAAACTTCTCTCACTGCAATATTGATCTTCCTGTTGTTTCATTCGATTTTGTGCCAAATTTAGGTTATCCTTTAAGAGTTGGAGAACTTCTTGTTGATGCTCGATGTGATCCTCCACTGCTTGAACCCTAGAATTTTCACTTAAATAAGATGTGATGGATGGTGGATGATATCAATAAAGTGCCATAAATGGGGTCATTTTTGCTACAGTATGGAAGGAAGTGTTACACCACTATTCAGCGAGAGGTAACCACTTGACCCATTGTGATTTCTTATCAAATACAAAAGAATGAAGATATCCTTCCAAAAATTTATTCACTATCTTTGTTTGACCATCGGATTGAGGATGATAAGATGAGCTATGAACTAGTTGAGTACCAAAACAAGAAAATATTTTTGTCCAAAAATTTCCTATAAAAATGGGATCTATGTCACTTACAATAATCTTCGGGTTTCCATGTAGCTTTTGAATTGTTTCCATAAATGCAGTAGCAATTGTACTCACTTTAAATGGATGATATAATGCACAAAAGTGTGCATACTTGGTAAGTCTATAAACTTCCACCATGATGACACTCTTTCCTTCAGACTTAGGTAAACCTGTGATAAAATCCATTGAAATCTCTTCCCAACGTTTACTTGGAATGCATAAAATTTATAGAAGACCAGTGGTCTTAATTGTATCAACCTTATTTTTCTGGCAAACCGAACATTCCACCACAAACTTTTGAATATCAGACTTAAGGCCATCCCAAAAAAAATCTTTCTTCACCCTGTGGTAAGTTTTTAAAAATCTCGAGTGTCCTCCTAAAGGAGAAGTGTCCAATTGCAAAAGAATATTTTGTTTTAGTTGGGAATTCTTGCAAATATATAAGTGATCTTTGTACCACAAGCAATCATTTTTCCAACTAAATGTATCAGATGTAATAGGATCTTGCTCCAACTTTTGAATGAGAGTCCACACTTCTTCGTCCTTCTTCCATTCATCCCTTGATTCGGTTATTCAATCTGGTTGGATAATTGAAATGGCACAAAGCAATTCTTCCACCTCTTCATCCTTTCTTGAGAGTGCATCTGCGACAACATTTAACTTCCCTTTTTTGTAGAGGATTTCAAATTCATAACCCAACATCTTTGTGAACTATTTTTGCTACTCTTCTAAAGATAGTCTTTGTTCCAAAAAGTGTTTAACACTATCATGATCATTTTTTACCTTGAAATATCTTCCCATTAGGTAAGGTCTCCATTTCTTTAGTGCATGTAGTATTGCCAACATTTCCTTCTCATAAATAGCCTTTTTTAAATACTTTTCTTTGATTGAACGACTTTCAAAAGAAATGGGTCTTCCTTCTTGCATTAAAACAACACCAATTCCATTTCATGAGGCATCATATTCCACAATAAAGGTTTTTGTGAAGTTTGGCGTAGCTAAGACTGCTACTAAGCACATTTCCTCTTTAAGATGTTCAAAGGCCTTAGTTGCTTTAGGAGTCCATGAAAATGCATCTTTCTTCAATAATGTTTTTATAGGTGCTGCTATTCTCCCATAATTCTTAACAAACTTGCAATAATACCCTGTTAACCCGAGAAATTCGCGCAACTCCTTTATGGTTGTGGGGACTTTCCATTCCTTAATGAATTTGATTTTTTTAGGGTCTACCTTAACACCCTCATGAGATACAATATGACCCAGATATTCCACCTCTTGTACTCCAAAGAAAAATTTGGATGTTTTTGCATATAATTGTTTATCCTCCAATAGTTTTAGCACCTTGTCAACATGTTAAACATGATCCTTCCACGACCTGCTGTAAATTAGTATATCATCAAAAAAATACTAGCACAAATTTTCTAAGGAAGGGTTTGAAAATGGAATTCATCAACCCTTGAAATGTAGAAGGTGCATTGGTAAGGCTAAAGGCATGACCAAAAATTCATAATGACCCTCATGATTTCTAAATGCTGTTTTCAGAATATCTTCAGTCTTCATTCTAATTTGATGATACCCTGAACAAAGATCCCACTTGGTAAAAAAAAATTGCTCCATGTAATTCATCCAATAATTAAGCAATCATAGGAATGGGAAATTTATCTTTAATAGTGAGCTTATTGAACTCCCTATAATCCGAACACATGTGCCATGATCCATATTTCTTATGCACCAATACTATTGGAGCAGAGAAATAACTTTGACTAGGTTGAATTATAACAGCCTCTAACATTTTTGCAATCATATGTTCAATTTCGCTCTTTTGGACATAAGTATATATGTAAGGCCTGATGTTTGGAGGAACACTTCCTAGAATAAAATGAATAGCTTGATCATGATCACGAATAGGTGGGAGTCCTTTGGGAGTATCAAACACCTTCGAATGATTTTCCAAGAATTTTTGGAGACCTGGAGAAATATATGATTTTGATGTTGGAACTTCCAGTGAGAATTGTGTAATTACTCCCCGTTGTTCTTTATTCAGAAGATTTTTCATGATATTAGAGCTTATTATATTTCCTGGCTTACCTGTGATACCCCATAATTTGATTTCCTTTCATTCCGAAAAAAAATTCAAGAAAATTTCTTGAAAATTAAAAGCTGTCATCCCCAAAGATTGTAACCATTGTACTCCTAGTAAAACATCAGCACCTCCCATTGGGATGGAAAGCATTGGAATATTCAATACATATTCCCCCATGACTAGCTTGATATTATGGCATTTTCCAGAGAAATTTATAGTTCCTCCATTTTCAACCATCACTTGACATTCTGGTCCTGGGTATAGGAAGCAATTCAATTCCTTGGCTACCTTACAATGAATAAAATTATGGTTATTGCCTGAATCAATCAACACTATACCTTTTTCTTCTTGATATGCCCTTCTATCTTAAGAGTTTGAGGAGTCGTAATTCCTGCCAATGCGTTACATGATATGGTCAAACTCATTACTTCTTCTTCTAGGGTTTCTTCCTGGTGTATATCCTCTACTTTTGAAGTTTCTTCTTCATTTTCTTCCTCCTCTTCACAATCTATGTAAAATAATTTCTTGTCAGTGCACTTATGACCTTTAGTGTATTTTCTATCACATCTGTAGCAAAGCCCTTTTGCTATTTTTTCTTCCAATTGTTGTGGTGTCAACCTTGTAGGTTGTGGAAGTCGAGGAGTAGCAACACTTCCATCTTTATAGATCTGAGTGGTAGGCTTCCTTGTCGCCATAATTTTACATTCAATTTTTCTTGCCAACCTGAATGCCTTCTCCAATGAATCATGTTCCCAAACGCAAACTTCATGTTTGATTTTATCCTTTAAATTCCCTACGAAGACATCAATCATATGTTCCTCTGGAATATCAGTTACCCTTATATTCAATTTTTGGAAGTCCTTAATGTGCTCTAGCACTGAACCCTTTTGTTTGAGATTTATCAATTGGCTAAAAAAGGTGTTTCTCCTTGTATCCTTATAATGTGCTATCATTTCCTCCATAAAAATTGACCAACTGAAATTTTTTACGAGAGCAAAGCCATTGATACCATCCAAATGTATTTTGTTCTAAATGTAAACTTGCAATGCGTACCTTTTGTGTTTTTTGCACAATATTGAAATCAAAATATTGCTCCATCTGTAGTATCCATGTTATGGGATCCTTGCCACCAAACTTCCTCATATCCAACTTTGGAATATGGTGGTTCTTCCATCCAAAATTAGAGTTTTTGAAATCATGATTAACATTTATTTTGTTCTCATCATGAGTTTCCTCTACTATCTTTTCGCCATTAGGAAACATTTCTTGTATCATCTTTGTCAAACCTTCCATGTCTGCTTTTAGATCTGTTGTGTTGTACAAACAACCTTCCTCATTTCAAATTTTTGTATTAATTTTTAAGAAATGAGTCCCCTTTTCTTTGAATAGTTATAGAATCAATAAAATGTTTTGAAAAAAGAAAATTTTATAAAAGGATATATAAAAATTTCCTTAGCATCGCTTATCACAGATCAAGAAATCCTTTTGCACTCATGAAAATGTTTTAAGGAAATCCAATCCATCATAAAATAGAATTGAACCTCAACAAAAGGAAGAATCTATTAACGAAAAATGGAAAATATAAAGGCATTTATCAAATTTCGCATATTCAAAAGTATAGAATAAATAACTCAAATGTGTTATCATTCAACCCCGATGCGATAAAGCAATCGCAAAAGCGTATATCACATGAACAAGAGTCCAAAACCTTTCCATGTTGAAAACTCTGACGCGATAAACTTGATCGTAATCGCAAATCAATGAAGTCATACTACATCCTTATGCACCCTTTTTAAAGTTCCCCGATACGATAAGTCAAAATGTGATCGCTCATTGCTAAAACACATAACTCATATCTAAAGATGCTCCTCTAAAACCTTGCGATGTGATATCATTATTACAAAAGTATGCTTCCCGTAAATAAAGACATGAAGTATTAAATATACACATGTAGATCATTTATAAAGTAAATCTCATTGATTTGATATGATTCAAAAGCATCGTGCCCTCCATTCCAGCTCAAAAATAATCGCAATCGCAGATATGAAATGGAAACACTTCAGCCTAACCTTTCATACTTCCGATCTCCAATATGTGATCATCGCTGATCGGAGATCTGAAAAGTTATGGTATTAACTCTAAAAATGCACTGTTATGAATGTTTGACGAGACATCCCATAATGGCAGTAAAGTCTCACGTTATGGATTACGAGGAAATCATTAAAAGGATAACCATGGTTGAAATCCTTCGCGTATTTCATCTACGATGGTATAATATTTCTTTAATTTTTCATCTTTATTATGATTAAATGCCATTGCTCCTTTCCACCTTGTATTTTTTCTTAAAATAAATTTTCCATCATTCTGCTCATTTGTTTCATTGTGAAAACCTGAGAAATAACTACCAATCAGGAAAATGTCTAAGAAATCTAAGAAATCAAAGGTTCATGTCGTTCTAAAAGAGTAACCAACTAAATTGGTATTAGTAACCGATACTATTTGTCTGGGTCTCGGCAACACTTCATGGGAAGGAGTTTACAATCTACTAGAGGCAGAAGATCCAACTATAATTCAAGAAGGAGAAGCAACAACATATTCAAATAAAAAATCAAAAAGTACTCTGAAGGAATTGGCGAGCTCTTATCTTCACAAAATAGCAGCTCACGCGAATGTGTTCCCATATAATGACTTGGTGAGATGGGTGATAGAAAGTATAAATATAACAGACAGGGCATTCTTCATGTCAGACGAAAGCATGTTCGGGTCTTTCAAAGTAGAAGACATCAAGAAGATGTATCACCTACCAGAGCCCCAGAAAATCTACAATAAAGCGTTTTTAGAAGACTTCGCCAAGGAAAATGAAGTGGAGTCAGATCCTATCAAAGAATGGAGGAATTTTCTAGAAAAACACAAGCACGAATCTTCGAGTATGTACTCCATAGAATCCTTGGCGTCTCCTTATTGCTATGCTACAGCGATGCTGTGTAGATTGTTTGGAACCATCAATTCGGCTAAATTTTCTATTGAGATGGTACCTTTAATTGAATCCGTTGTTAACTCCTACATCATGGATTGGCCAACCATTTTATCTGATACAATGGCAAACAAAATCCTCGATTATAGGAGAAATAGATATGTGTCTACCCGGGTAATACCCCCATTTTACATGAGTGCTTATATTATTGACACCATATGTTTCAACTCTGAATTCCCTATTTTAGGCTGGAAGTGGACTCCTCAAAACCCGACTCCTATCCACATTTACCACAAATATCTATGGAAGGCTTATTGCAAAGACCATATATACAAACATTTTCATGGGGTTATCTTGCCAGTTCACCGAGCTATATTCAACAAACTCACTCTAAGGCTATCCGAAGAGGCCAGCATTAACCTAACTTCAATCGGAAGCTAGTTTGGAGAAGAAAAATTCACCTATATCCGGCTATTCGGAAGCATCAATGATCCCCATGTTCTACCCTTGTAAATTCTCGAAAAATTGTTAGCCCAAGAAATAGCCTATCAAATAACAGAGAAAGGGATGTCTAGAAACTTGAAGAATTCAAAGAAGCAGATGTGGCCTACATTTCCCCTCCGATGTGGATCTTTTTCTCTATATGATTTTAAACATGGAGAGAAAGAAGCCAAAAAAATAAAAGAGCTTAGATTAGCATCCATTCCCAAAAGACAATATGATCCAAAGAAAATTGCCTATAACTTTACATCTATGGTACAGCTCGCTAAATTCGAACATGAAAATGTTGATTTCAACGATCTATTCGCCTCAACCGAGGTATTTTCAGAGGTTAAACATCTGGAAAATTTAAAATTTGAAGCAAATGACATGGAAAATTCCATGCAGATTAGGACCAAGAGACTACTAACAATACCTCTTGATCAGTTAAGAACTACTCCCCTACTACAACAGTGAAGAAAAGAACACAAAAAAAGAGCAAGAAAAGAAGAATACAGGAAAAAATGTTGACTCCCAAACCGATAAGGAGGAGACAGGTAAAAAGGTTGATACTCAAATTGAACAGGAAAAGACAGGTAAAAAGGATGGCGATTCCTCCGACAATGATATGCATATTCATTCAAATCTATTGAAAGAGTGGGAGTAGTTTGATGAGAAAATCAATGGCCAAAACGATTCCTAGAATGTGGCTACAACGCAATCGCCCACGACACAACAGCCCATGGTAACCAGTGTTACAATGGAAGGAGCAGTCATCAATGCTAATACCCAAGATGTTGAGATCATCCCAAAAAATCCTTCTGAGGAAATTGTATTGAAGGTTGAAGATATACCGCCCTTGGATGTCTTCTATAGTCCAAAACATAGGGATGTAGTCAGAAAACAAAGGAAGAAAAGGAAAATTGATCAGGGTCTATTTTCATCTCCTCAATTTGAATTAATGAATGTTGTCTGGAAGGACTTTGAAGTTAATCCTTTAGAGGATTTAACTAAATTATCTCAATATGCAGGGGCTTATATAGCAGCGAAAATGGACAAAGTGTCTAAAGTCAGCCAATTGATAAAAGAAAAAGATAAAAAAAATAGCACTGCTGGAAGAAAAGGCAACAATGGATTATCAAAAAATAACACAGTTAGAACAATAGCTAATTGAAGAAAGACAAAAGATTGAGAAGCTTAAAGAGCAGTTGAATCTTGAGAAACAAAAGCTTGACCAACAAGCTCAACACAAGCAACATCAGATGTCTCAAGAGTTGAACAAATTGCAAGTAATGCTTCAACAGGAGAAGATGGCCTAAGAAGAACAGAATGCCTTATTACAAGCACAGATACAAAAATTTAAGGACTATCCTGAGCTTGATCAATTCAAAATGGAGGCTCTCGAATCAAGTAAAGAATTTTCATGACAACTTGATATTTTATGTCATAAAATATCACTGGCCGACCCTCTATGTGTAATAGCTACATCGCTCATAGAAAAGGAAGTAAACACAAGGCTTGAATTCGAAGATGTCGATGAGAAAATTTCGAGGTTCCTCACATGGCAAGACACAGACTAAGGCATAGCTGCAAATTTTCCCAAGATCCAAGAATCACATAAGGAAATTTTGTTTGCAGAATGGGAAACACAGTTAATTAAGTAAGAACGGGCTACCTCCAGGGAAAGAGTTGTAATAAACAGTTTAGTGGAATTAATAAACGACAATTTCTATATGGCCAACTTGATTTCCAATTGCATCCCAGGGAAACTCCCAAAAGTCAAAGAATTAGAGAAATAGTGGAAGCAGGATTTATCCAGCAAGGACCAACAAATCGGCACAATGAAAATATTAACATGGGATGCATTCTGGTTCTATTTGGTTAAACCACATAGCCAGCAGATGACTACAAAATGCCTCTCTCATGCCATCAGTTATATGATTCCAGAACTTTCGGATGCCACATATACTAGCCAGCTACATTCCTGATTGATTCATCCTCCTAAAGTGAAAGAAATGCTATCGATTTTCTAGTTGCACGTACCAGATATGAAAGAGATGCAATGAACCTGTTCTAGTGGAGACCACAATTCTATTTTTATGAAATCGGATCACCAATTTTCATGTTTTGGCAGTTTCAACAGCATTCAAGCGATGCTTTAGATAGTTTGTTTTATTTTTATTATTATTTAAACTCCTTTCATGTATTTAGAAAGGGGTCCTCAATTTGTATTAATTTTTGACTTGGGAAGCTACACTTTTGTACTTTCGAATATATTATTTTTTATTAATGGTGGATCAAGATTCTGCAATTTTATGAGGAAATTATTTTCAAGAATTTGCACTTTTGTTTCTCCTAGAAGTTGTTCTAAATAAGAAAGCAGGATTGGAGTGTTATTTGCATCAGAAGATTACAAATGTATCTGGTATTTCTATCGTTATCATGTTGTTTAATTTTCTTTATGCAGTAAAACATTATCTTTAAAAATTACTATTGTTTACATATATATGCCTGTGAAACAATCCTTTAGTTATATCATTTTTGAAAACTTAGAATTGTTATCTTTCAAAATATATGTGAGCGATATAAATGAATGTGATATGTTATCGTCATTACCTTCTTTAATTTCTTAAACAAAGTAATTATTATATGTGAATGCACATTTCTTTTGGACGAATAAGCCATCTAAATGATTATTCATCTAATCGGAACAAATCCAGAATCACATTTATCATAGTATACCCAGGTTAAGTAGAATTATTTGTATTTATTAAGTTATAGATTAGATTAATTATCATTTCCATTATACATTATACAAACAACCAATCATCAACCCATATATCATTGCGAAAATGGTCCCATATTATCCAGTTGGAAACACCATCCTAAACGGAAAAGGAGTTGTACTAAGGTCCGGACCAGGTGGTTTTCCCCAATATTGAAGCTATGATTTTAGGGGCTTCAACAAGATCATTCTTCATGTTTTACATGTTGTCTTTCATGTCATCCATCTTAGATTCCATGCCAGCTTCTATGCCATCCATCTCAGCTTCCATGCATTTCTTCAAACCATCCATTTTATTTTTCAAACCATCTATCTTTGCTTCCACACCTTTCTTCAAAACTTCCATTTCATTTTTTGTTGCTCTTTACGAGAGCGAAATTTGGTGCACTTTCTCTTGAAATTTTGATAGATCTTGTTGCAATTCTTCATCTTCATGAGTCATAGTAGAGTACTCTAATGGCTTAATGGGTGTTGAATTCTTTTTAGGGGGCATTTCAGAACCTAATACTAAAATATATTCTCAATAGGCACTTGGAATCATTTCAAACTGATTTTTTTACACAAGACTTATGCAATTCGGAAAAAAAATACACACCCTTTTCTTTCTTTTGAGGAGACTCATATTGAAACTGAATTATCTTTGTGATTTCGAATCCTCAATATCTGAAATTTGGCCCTGCGGTAGCCCTCTGAATCCTCTTTCAAATGCCACATGTCTGACCTGATTTTTATTCTTGAAGACAAAGTTGTGCCCAATCTCCTACGATGACCTAATTATGGACTGGTTCAGTAGAGCAAACATGTATGATTTGCCACATGTCACTTTTTCCTCCTTTGGCTATGAAAG
Source organism: Pinus albicaulis (assembly GCA_034641835.2). Taxonomy (NCBI): domain Eukaryota; kingdom Viridiplantae; phylum Streptophyta; class Pinopsida; order Pinales; family Pinaceae; genus Pinus; species Pinus albicaulis. Next base: position 60,496,338 of record CM076579.1, on the reverse strand, counting down.
TTATAGAAAGGAAACTTAACTCTGTGTACTTACAGCCACTTTTTACAGAATTCCAATCTGATGCTCTGAGGGAGTTGTGAATATTTTCCCATGATCACCTGTTTGAGATGAAATTTGGGAGCCTGAAAAAGCCCTAACTTCCACAGACCATATCTCCAAAAATATTGCGAACCAATATCTGAAATTTTGCGACGATGTTCCTCTGGATTTCGGATTCACACTCTAAAATGTTCAGCTTCTGAACCTTTGTAGAAACAAATTTATAGCGAAAATGCCACGATGACTTGTTTGGAGCAGCGAAACCCTAGAATCCAAAGCTCTAATACCAAATGTTAAGAAAACAACTCCAAAAATAGAAGATAAGAGAGATCAACACCTTAGAAATCAGCCACTTCGAGGGGGCAACCTTCAATACATTAAATAAATGAACAATTCTTGGATGATACAAATGAAAAAACCTCCTTTCTATATATAGGATTCCATGGAGCCACAATGTAATCCTAGTGGGGCCATAATGTAATCCTAGCTGACCTAACAATAATAATTGAAGGGCACAATAATAACAATATGGGGGTTGCATGGGTACAACAATTAAAATAAGGGGGTTACACTAATAACAATAAGGGACTGTACTAGTAATATAGGGACCTAACACACAAACCATATATTTTAATGTCTAAGCCAATGTTTAAATATCCCACGTGAATAAATAAAACCCACCCTTTTATACAATTGGTTGAAACTTATCAATTAAACAAAATACCCCCCCCACTATGGTTTTAAACATTTATCAAAACGTTTATATACCATATAATATTAATATCTACTAGTGTTATTGATGAAACATTTCTTAAAAGTTTTAATTTAAACATATATAAACCTTATCCCTCCGGTCAACCAAATAAGAAATGTTTTAACTTTATAAATGTATGTTTATAAATATTATTAAACCATCCAACCACATTAATCACCTCGGCCCCACTCCCAAATCCTGATGCAACTTCCAGATCATATCCTGACCATTCGCAGGAGTCCTTCACAATCCAAAGATGGAGAAACCAAATCGCAAATAAACTTGCACGATATCTACCATCTCATTTCTACGCGAAATGGGTGGTATTTTTACTTTCTCCCTCCTCCATGTGGTTCCTTCTTACTGGATCGTGTTTGTTTCATCCAAAATTTCTTACCACATAAAGCGAACGCGATAACCACTCGCAGTTCTATACCCTTTGATCCCGAAAACCTCCATTGCTTGAATTGACCGCCATTTGTTGCAGGCGCCAATTAAGCCTAATTTTCCTAAAAAACCTTGAAAATGTATCATTTATCCATTTTAGCGCTTATTGACTGTATCTTCCTTTTAGAATCACAGAGAAGAAGCATTTTTCACCATTTTATTGCCCAAAAACTTGCAAAATTCTGCCTATAACCATTGCAGATTGTCGAGGAGCTTTGAACTGCTCCAGAGATAAAAAAGATACCAGTTAATCTATTCAAAAAACCTCAGAGACTTCCTCAAAACCAGTACCTGCGTATAACAGGTATTCCTCCATAATTCTAACTTATTATCATTTTTTAAATACCTTTAAAGAAAAATTATAGTCAAAAGCTCAAAATTAGTCAAAACAAGCTTATTAAAAGATCCAAAAAACAGGCCAAACCCTGTCAAAATTTCTGAAAAAAAAAAACCCTATTTATGTTGCACACTATTTTAAACTCCAAAATGAGCCCAGAAACCCTTTTAAGGTAGCCTAAACTTCTGTGCCTAATCTCAAAAAGACTTTTAGCCCAATTACTCATTGAAAAAACCCAAGAAACCCCTGTTTCTTGTTTCTAAACCAGTAAAAGTCTGTAAATCTTATTGAGAGTTCCAAATTGAAAGGAAAAAACCCAAGGAAAGACCATATTTTGCCTATTTTTATCCAAGAAATCCCCTTCAGAGTAAAAAATACTTTTGCGAACTATTTAATCTTGCAGAAGTAGCCAGAAAAGCCTCAAAACATAGTTTTGTAATCCAAAAAGTCTCAGAATGCCTAAAAATACTCCAGCTTCATCTTCCGAAACTGTTATCATTATAAACCCTCTACAACCTCATGTTGTAGACATTGAGCACACTCCATTATCTGATGTTGACTATAAGATAACAGGCCCTATTGTAGAGTTCAATTTGTTGGAACTTCATAATTGGAGCTTTGAGAAATCTTTAGATAATGTTGAAGAAGTTAAAATTTAGGAATCACATTTACCCAAATATGCCATTCCAGTTACTCATTCATGTCCAGAATTCATTAGGTTATGCCATCATTACTATATGCCTGAGCAAAGAGCAATATTCAATGCAAACAAAGAAGTACTTTTTACCATTACTGTTGAGTCCATTAACCAAATGCTATAGCTCCAGCCTGATGCTCAAGTAGTCCCTTTCTCCATAGAGGCCCTTACCAAGTTGTACATTGGCCTTGATGCTCCTAAGAGATTCCAAATATTCCAAATATTCATGCCTATGCAAGTATAAATTCCTCAAATCAATCCCCTATATTCTTCCTCAAAATTCCCAAAAGGTTCAAGGCATATCATTTCAATGCTTTCATTCATTCTAGGGTATTTTACTAATGAACATACAGATGAATCTATTTTATGTTTATTATCCACATTTACCACAGGACAACCTCCATCTTTTATGTTTTACTATGTTGGGTATATTGCAGACAATATCCATGACCAATTGGTTAAGTGGCCAACTAAAGGAGTGTTCAGATACAAATCCTTTCTCTTCCACATGTTCTTGTATTTTCAAGAAGATAATTTTCCATTAACTCTTCAAAGGCTTGACATAGAGGGAAATCCTCTTTCAGCTATTTTTTGGACCTATTTGATCAGGAAAGAGTCCACGAAGTTCACCTATGCAGAGTTTTCAGATTCATTCATCCACCCAATGATCAAAATGTTAACAAATATAGAACAGCCAAGGATAAATGATGAGATGAAGAATATTTTACAGATATCAGAACAAACTAAGATTGGTGATTGGTACTTGTATGAAAAACATGCTGAGATTAGAGTTTTTGGATCCAATTTGTTGCCCTACAAGTTGCCCAAGCATGTATCAATGAGGATTTTTTCCTTGAAGTATATCAAGCAAATATTAAAATCCGATTCTATCAATTTCCTAGCAGCAAAAATAAAACACAGTTTAAATTGAAGAATCAAGTAGGACCACTCATTTGCAATCATAGAGATGCAGAGGCAGAAGTAGCTATACAGCTATTGGAGTACAGATTTGAAGAAAGCTTTCCCTGGAATTACGATCCCGAATGAATCCTAAGTAAAATGAGGGTTAAGTGTAAGCTAGCACCCTTCATTCATGAGAACAAACCAAAGATAGAGAAATTTTCCAATCAGACTGAATGGACAGAGAATACTTTAGTAGATGTAGTAAAGAAAGTGATACTAGTCATACTTTACAAACTGCAGATTAAACATAGAAAGACACCAAGAGAGTAAGAGAAGAAGGTACCTATGTTATTGAAACCACCTCTGAAACTAAGTTCAAGTTAAGATATAATAAAAGGCCTAAGTTAAATTCAGTGGATAAAGAAAAAGTGACCATTGAGGTAGAAGATGTCGATGTACCAATAACAAATACAGAGCCTGCCACAGTCATCATCAATGAGCCAGTCACTAAGAATCAGAATGAAAAACAGGTTGATAATTCAAATGCACAAATGGCAGAAAAACAACAGAACATAGAAGCTTCATCCTCACAGACAGCAGAGGAAAAGGATTTAGATATCAGAGGAAAATACAAATAAATAAATTTAAAGAATGAAGAGATTAAAAATGAAATTTATTCTCAATATCTCAAGAAAGCACCCAGTATTCAAAACAGACTTCTATTTGCTTTTGATTACTCAGAAAAAAAATTTATCATGTCAGTATTAGATACTATAGTAAAAACTCCAAAAACAGTTGCAGATTATAAAAAGATTGATATAGAAGTGCCAACGGAAAGCATACATGCACCTGACCAAATAGAGTTTCGGAGACATAGTTCAGAGATGTTGTATTCTACTGTTACAACTAAATCCATGAGTGTTCAAAAACTTCAGAACACCATCACAAATATGAAGGATCAAATGAAATTTGCCAAAGCATCCTTGTATGCTAAAGATCTAAGAATCAAATCTTTAGAAGAGTTGGTAATACAGGTTGGCTTTGACCCAGAAAATGTCAAAGCAGCAGAACAATTAATAAAGAAAAAGAATGAGGACATTGCATCATTGAGGAAACAGCTTAAACTTCCTTCAAGTGAACATTCTCAGGCCAAAAAACTTTTACAAGGACAGAATGAAAAAGATGATATGTTGAACATAATATTTCAACTTACAGCACAGATAAAAGAAATGGAGATTCAGATAGACAAACTTATCCATAAAAAAGAAACAGTAAAAGCAGAGGAAACACCTACAATCGTCCCTATGGTTACTACAGTTGTGCCCTCAACTCTAGTAGAAGATTTGGCACCCAAACTTCCACTAGCTACTGTAGTGCCAGTGATTTCATCTACAACATCAGATATAGAGTCATCTACAACAACAGCCCACCCTACAGATGAGGCCAGCAAACTAGTGAAAGTTATGGAAGAAATGTCTCTTCAGACAAGTGAAATTAACATATTGAAACAAATGATTGAAAAACTTGAAGATCAAAAGAAATTGGCTCAAATTAATTCAAAAAATCATGAGAAAAGGCTAACAGGCTAAATGAAGAATTGAAGAAGCTTCAAAAGGATTTAACTTTGAAAGAGCCCATATCATATGTAAAGAATCAACTATGGAACAAGATCATTGAAGCCATCAATGATGTATGGTCTTCAATTCAAGTAATCTTTGAACAGAGAGATTTGCTAATAACAGCCCAAGCAGAAATCCAGAAGACTAAAGAAGAGCTTGGCAACAAACCTGATCAAGCTTTAGAATTGATAAAGTTTCTAAACATACAAGAGCTAGAAGAGATTGAAATTATTGACAGGACTGAAACTATCTTTGAAATAAGGAAAGTTATCACCAAGAACAACCTAATGAAGAAACTGGAGGAGAAGTGTGAGAATATGAACATAGCAATAACCAGATTCATGGTTAAATTTGAGAATTTGAGACAAAGAAGTCTCCCTACCATTTTGGTCATCATGACAAACTTATGCCTCAGGAAGACTACAACAAAAATATCATAGAATATTCAAAGGAACAAGTCAACAAAACAGATGGACAAGGAGTCCCCACTCGAATAGTTTTACTTGGAAGCTTTGAAGATTTATTCTATTGGAAGCATGAGATAAGACATTTATTTGTCAAATATATTGAAGCAGATGAAAACTTCAGGAAGCTTAAGAATATACAAATCCCAAAAAATGAAGATTGGCAGTCATTAACAGATTTACTATGAAAGGTAAAAAGGTAGAAAGATAAAAGAGAAAACAGTTTGCTGAATTTTAGTCAAAACATATTTTTTTTGCAACAGTAAACATGTTTTACAGTGTTTAAAGAGTATCTGAGTTTAAAAAAGTATCAGAGATTAAAGAGAATCAGTAAAAGAGTGTAAGATAAAGCAGATTAGATTTCGAAAAACCAACTTTAAATATCTGAAGCCAGCAAGGAGGAAACCAAGGCAGCCAGCTGCACCTCATCCATAATCAGATTATATTTTATTTGGATAGATAGGACAGCTTGCTGATTTGTTAAGCAGTTGTCTCTATTTTGTTGCAAAGATATTTTTATTTTCCTTAGATAATTCCTAGAACCATTCTAGGATATTTTGTAAACAATTATGTATAAATAATTCATCCTTTGAAGTATTATTGTGGAATAAATTGCTGAAAATTTCTATAGTCATTTTTGTGGACATGAAGGCTTTTGTGTTTCAAATTTCGAGTAGCAGACTGGACTAGATCAACTAGCATCATATTTCAGGATTCATGTGATGATATATTGAAGTGAATTATTTCCTACTTGTCATTTTTATATTTCTTTGTCACATGCAATCCATTATGTGTTCTAAATTTGAATGTATGAACATGAGTATTACTTCAGGATTTGTTAAAAGTACCCTGTCTTTACTGTTTGTCATTTCTATGTTTTCTGCTAATTTCCAGAGTAGGGAACCCTTAATTTCTCCCTCTTTTGTATGACCTCTGCCTACTACTTCCCTTTTCCGAATCAAAGAACCCTTCATTGCTCTTTATCCTGATCATATCATCTCACAAAAAAACTTTCCAAGATCTTCAAGGTTTATCTATTTTGCCCTGAAAACATTTCACTTTTTGGCCTTGATCCTAGTTTTGTTTTCTTGAATTTTGACTCATTAGCCCAATGGACCAATATATTTCCCACTATCCATCTCCTTAAGTGATTTTTCCCACCAAACCAATCAAAACCAAAACCAAATTGCACAATCATAACTAGCCTAATATCTTATAATCTAAACAAAGTTAAATCTAATAGAGGGAACCCTCTCTGAACCCTAGGAAGGCTAGATCCTAGATTTTATAAATTGGTTTGTGTTTACCTCTAGTTTTCTTAACTAAAAACCAAAAACTCACAACTAAAGAATTACTAGAGTGATAACACCTGCTAATGATGGTGTTTGCATTGGTCCACACAAATCTGAATGGACTATTTCTAAGGGTGCCTTTGCACTTAAGCTCTTTCCTGATGGAAACCTTTCTCTCTGTTGTTTGCCCAAGATGCAACCTTCACATAGGCTGTCCATGTTCTCAATCAATGGTATCCCTTTACCATTCCTTTCCCATGCAACAAATTCAGACCTCCAAAGTTGAGATGTCCAAATCTCAAATTCCATAACCAGTTTTCATCCTTTGCTTCTCTTTGGAATGTCTCTTATGTCACTGCTGCAATGGCATCTCCTTTCTTCAAATTTGCTCTCATCTTGAGAGGAAACATTATGTTCCTTGTCATATTCACTTGTGCAATGCAGTGATTGCTTGGTGATTTATCCATGATGGTGCATACATCATATTCAAAGAAAACATTGTAGTCTTTTTGAATGAGTTGTCCAATGCTCAAAAGGTTACACTTCATACCAGGCACATAATAAACATCTGATATGGTTTTTCTATCTTCTTTCTTTGTTAAAACGCTTACTCTACCTTTTCCCATGACAGAGATTTCATTATCTGTCCCCAATGTTACTTGAGACTTTACATTTTCATCTAACATGGAAAACATAGAAATGTTTCGAGTCATATGGTTGCTACATCTTGAATCTAGAAACCATGTATCTTCATTCTTTTCTTCATCCATATTACATGCTAAAAACAACTTCTCTTGACTAATATTTTCTTTTGTAGGTCTATTAACCATGTCACTATGTTTCTTCCTAAATTCATTAGCATAATGGCCATACTTTTTACAGTAATGACATTGGACTTGGGATTTATCATACCTTTGTCCATATGCTTGATTTTGTCCACCTTGCTGGCTGCTGCCTTGGCCTTTGTTTTGATTTTGATTGCTGCCCCTTCCACTTGTATTTGATGGGTTGCTTCTTCCTCCTCGGTTCTGGCTTCTACCTCTTCCTTTTCCTTTGTAGCTTCCTCTGCCTTGACCTCTTCCTTTTCCAAAGGAAATTTGGGTCTCGAAAGCATGCTCCAAAGATGAGTCTGATGTTCAGCTCAATCTTTGTTCATGTGTCATCAATGATACATGAAGCTCATCAACAATAAACTTTGAGAGATCCTTTGTCTCTTAAATAGTTGTGACTATCACATCAAACCTTGAGGGTAAGCTCCTCAATGCTTTCTCCACTATTATTCTTTCATATACTGTCTCTCCATGAGATATAATTTTGGTAACCAACCCAATCAATAGAGTAAAGAATGAGTCTATTGTATCAGACTCTTTCATGCAAATGACTTCAAAATCCCTTCTCATTAATTGAAGCTTTGTCGTATTTACCTTCTCCATACTTTGGTAGGTTGTCTGGAGGGTATCCCATGCATCCTTAGACCTCTTTGCTACTGCAATCCTTGGAAATACACTTTCATGCACTCCTTGATAGAGATAGAAGAGGGATTTTGAGTCATTCTTCCTATTACTCTTTAGCAAATCATTCTCTGTCTGTGTTAAGGCATTAAGCGCTTTTTCATCTACTGGTTGTTCTAAACCATCTTCAACTAGCTCCCATAAATCTTCAGAGGAAAATAGGGCTCTCGTTGTGATTACCCAATAGTCAGATTTCTTCCCATTGAACTGTGGGAGTTGAGTATTTCCTATATTGGTGCTTGTCCTGTCTCATGCCATAGCTAGCTCACTGAACTATGCTTTAAAAAAAAATTGGCTGTGTTTTTAAACAAACTGTCTCTTTGCTGAGAAGTAAACTCTGTCTCTAAAAACTCTTGAGACTTCTCTTTTACAGCTCTTTGGACTGTAATCTTAACAACAAACAATAAAATTTGTTTTTGATAAATACCTAACTTTGTTGAACTTCACACTGCTGGAGAAATATTCAACAAGTTTTTTCTTCCTTCCTTCAGCTTCTTTGTCAAACACAAAGAGCCTGGACTAGCTCTGATACCATGTTGGAATTTCCAAACATTTCCGAACACACAAAGGAATAAAAAAATATCCCTCTTTTAAACACATAGATTTAAATAAAATGCGGATAGAGATGTGCAGAACATATATTTCATTAATTAAAAAAAAAACTGGACTGTTACAAAATGAAATCCCTTAGAACTATGATGTTATAGTTCTACAGTAATCATTGTTTATACACACACACACACGACTTCAATTTTTTATTCTTTGTCTCTCTCTGTTCTATTCAACTGCTACGGTACTCTGTTCCTTTTTTCTTTCTGCCTTTGCAAAAGTACATAATACACGATCTTGTGATTCTCACGGCATATATATATATATATATATATATATATATATATATATATATATATTTCATATTTATAATATATATATATATATATATATATATATATATATATATATATATATATATATATATATATCAAAATCTATATAACCAAAGTTTCTTTTAAAATAAAATGTGTCGCGGTAAATAAATTTTTTACCCAAAGTTAAAACTTTGAAACATAATGCAGCATATAAAAATTAAATCAAAACATTAAACAAACATTCCGTGGGGTTCAACCATTTTGGAAGATCCAATTTCTATGCCCCACCCACCCCCAGAAACTATTTGATTGATGGGTTTCCTTTCCCTTCATAGCTCATTTCTGGATGCCCCCCGGAATGGTACTAGTTGTAAACTTAATTCAAATCAAAATGGTTGATGCAGAATTCATGGCGGGTAGATGAGTGTTTAAGGCAGAGGTTGCGTGGAGATCAGAACCACGATCTGCAAATATGGAGGCTGCGGTGTTGTACTTCGAATTCGATTGTTCCTGTCATTCAACTTCACATCTGAATTGAATTCTGCCATCCTCCCTCTGCGTGGAAGTTGGAATTAATTTCCAACATTTATTGCATTCTTCAGGAAGGAATTGGTTCCCCACATCATTCAATATGCCACATATTTGATATCCTTCAAAAAGAAGAACATGTTTGCAGCTAATTAGTGTGGAGTAAATTGGCAGAGTTACAACTCTATGGCCACTTTGTTAGAGTCTTCCTAGTACCACTATTGGATATTGTTGAAAATTCACCACGAAGTTATCCTATTCTAGTGAAACCCTTTCTTGTTCACCATCATCATGAACAACACGAGGTAGTTTATTTTCCGAATAATAGTGTTTAAGAAACTAGTATACAAAGCCCCTTCCACCCTCCAATACATGTAAATTATGTTAATTAATTGAAATTGTTAGGATATTCCGACACATAGGAAATAGTTAAGAATAACTTAGTCTAGTTTAGAGTTAGGTAAAGTGTGTTTCTTTACCATGTACATTTGTAACTTATAATCCGATGGTCACGATTTGTAGTGATCCGACAGTTATCTCTCACCTCGGTATTAACGACACTTCATCCATGGCTTAACACCTGATTGGTCCATGATCTTTATTTAAATAGCATGGAGGGTCATTTGTCTGGTAACCATTTATGAGAGAAACATATGTAACTTTTATTTTTATATTAATAAAATGCCTAAAGTGGCTGCGTTGGCTTAGGCCGTGGATTGTTTCCCTCTTTGAGGGTTTTAACCACTTGATTATACTGGTGTACTGATTTGTGATCTGTTTGTGAGCGGTGACCTTTGGTTTTTGATCTAAGGAACTTACCCTGTAAATTCCTACATGGTATCAGACCTATTTTGAGGGCTGCATCCATTGTTGATCAAAATCTGAAGCCAATTTGATTGCATGTGAATTTTGTTTTTTAGATCTATTATTTATGAACATTTTTGGGCTTGGAGAACTGCTCGGTTGTGTCTGGAGCATTTATTACAGTGTGGAACACCTTTTGTTTCATGCGAAAAGGTTTCCGGCTACCCAAGTTATGACATTTTAGATCTTGAGGTATAAAGCGTCTATTTTGCAGTTATATTTGTTAATAGTTCTGCTTATTTCCGTTCCCTCTTTTTATTTTTTATTTTTAGGTTTTATTTGTTTTCCAGATCTATACCCTCTTCTCTATGTATACTCTTTTCTATACGCTGCATGCGATATCGGCAAATCAGAAGCATGAAAAAGGGATTTCTTTTGCTACATATGCTCTTTACCCGCATCTTTGTGCGATCTCGGGAAATCAGAAATAGTGAAAAAAGTGATAGTTTCCAGTAAGGCTAACCAAAAATCTAACATACTGTCGTAAGACTTTGAATTTCGTTTTTTTTTTTGCTCGGTTTTTTGTGCAAGAAAAGGCACGCACACCGAAGAGTACAAAAAAAAAAAAAGACAACCCCCCTTGCTCCTTTCATAAAATAACATGATCCTTTTACTATCTCACTTGGTGAGGGGTTAGTTTATCAGAATAGAGGTATTGGATTCAAGTCTGCTTCTCAAGCTTCTTTTGTAAAAAAAAATTGTTAAAGGGGTGGATTTTTTTTTTTAAAAAGCCGCATTTCATCCCATTCCCGTAACTATTCGACATCTACAACTCAGATTTTTCAAAAGGCATAAATTCTTCATCCGGAAGCCGTTTTTTGAGCCGTTTTTTTTAAACGGCCTAATTTTTCGAGATATTTCCATTGGAGCAGTTAGTTTCAGCTTTTCTAAGCTTCAAGTTTTTTTTTAAATGGAAAGTGCATGCCCGATTATTCTTAACAGCACCAATTATTTCCAATGGCTACCTCACATGGTAGATATACTTAGAAGTAAAGTGCTTTATAGAATAGCCATGGGAAAAGAATCTAAACCTTTTGATGATGATAAATCTGTTAAATGGGAAAATAAACAAGATCAAGCACGCGGGTTGATAGGAATGTCCATTGCTCAAGATCTTCGATTTCATATCCTTGACTTTGACACCCCTAATGAAGCCCTAGAAAAGCTAAAAAATATTTTTGGCATTCAAAATCAAATGAGGGCCCATCAGCTTGAAAATGAGTTGCTTGCTTTGGACCCCAATAATTTCTCTTCCATTGAAGATTTTTTGTCCAAATTCAAGACCCTCAGAATTCTTTTAGAAGGTTGTAAGATAAAAAAGGACGATGGTAGCCTCATCTATTGCATTCTTTCTAAGCTTGGCCCTGCATACTCTATATTTTTTTCCTCCTTCCATTCCACTAGAGAAGCCATCATTTCTTCAGGAACCACCTACAAGAATCCCTCTTTTGATGCCTTTTGTGATTCTTTGATAAGAGAACAAGAAAACATTTTACACCTTGGTCTTATCACTGTTGGAAACGCTTCTAAGAAAGCCTTAGCAACCCAACAACAACCATATCAAAAGAATCCCAAGAAGCAGTATCCTAAAAAATATGATCCTAAACCAAAGAAGGGCCCTAAGCAATTTCTTCCGCAAACTAAAAAATCAAATTACCAAAATAATAAGGCAAATCAAAACAAAGGGAAGAAGACAGGTAGACATTGCAACTTTTGCAATCGAGATGGCCATATAGAGTCCAAATGTCTTAAGAAGATGGAAGCCTTAGAAGTAGCAATGAAGAAGCACAACATCAATTTGGAACACTCTTCACCTTCATCGTCAGGAATGGCACTTTCTGCTTGTGGTTGTCAAGCATAAAGATCTGGTTATGGATTAAATGTATCTTCTTCTTCTCCTTCTCATGAGTTGCTCATTGATTTTGGAGCTTCTTACCACATGGCTAAAAATAAATCCATGTTTTCTTCTTTAAATTATTGTAACACCAAACATATTTATGTTGGTGATGATAGATCTCTTAGTGTTGTAGGATCTGGAACTATTCATCTAGATAATGGTCATTTTAATGATGTACTATGTGTTCCTACCTTGTCATCCAATCTTCTATCTGTTTATCAGATAACTCATTCAGGTGAAGGTAAAATAGTATGATTCTCACCTTATGATGTTGTAATCAAGGACCTCAAAGATCCTAAACGTATTTTAGCTACTGGCATTGCTGATGATTCCACAAGGTTGTATAAGTTTGACAACTTTGGGTCATCATGTCTTCCCTCTATTTTTGTTGCTCATAATGATGATGTGAGCAAACTTTGGCATGAGCGATTTGGTCACTTAAACTATCACTCTCTTCAAACTCTATTTAAGGAAAATATGGTGATGGGCCTTCCTATGGTATCTTTTCGGGATGGTGTTTGCTTCAGATGTGTACTCGAAAAACATCATTGGGATAGTTTTGACAAACGTGCCTCTTGGCATGCTTTAGCCCCTTTGCAGCTTGTGCACAGTGATTTATGTGGTCCACTTCCTGTTGTTTCTTTCTCTAGTTGCAAGTACTTCTTAACTTTCATTGATGATTTTTCTAGACGCATTTGGGTATATTTCTTAAAACTCAAGAGTGAAGTTTTTAACATGTTCTTGGCCTTTAAGGCCTTTGTTGAGAAACAATCTAGACATCAAATTCTAAAGTTAAGATCAGACAATGGTGGAGAATATGTTAACAAAAAATTTATCAACTTCTGCATTGAGCATGGCATTCAATTGCAACATACCGTTGCATATACCCCGAAACAAAATGGTGTAGCTGAAAGGAAGAATCGCACTTTAAAATAAATGGCTAATTGTATGCTTCAATCTAAAGGAATTGGTCTCAATTTTTGGGCAGAAGCCATTAACTGTGAAAATTACATAGTAAATCGCACTCCTACTAAGGTTTTAAATAATATAACTCCAAAAGAAGCTTGCAGCTCAATCAAACCAGATGTAAGTCACTTTCGTGTTTTTGGAAGTGATGCTTGGGCCCATATTCCAGATGCCAAACGTAAAGCCTTAGAACCTAAGAGTGAAAATGAATTTTTGTTGGATATTCTGAAGATGTCAAAGGATATAGACTTCTTCAACCAAAATCCACAAATATAATCATTATAAGAGATGTAAAGTTTGATGAAAATATATCGTCCTGCGAGCCCAGTTTGGCAGATGTGCCACCTTTGGCCTGCGAGCCTGATTCGGCATATGTGCCACCTCTCTCTCTCTCTTCTATTTTTAATAGCATTCCTTCTAGTTCAGATGGTGAAAACGAGGATGAAAGTCCTCCTCCACCTCTTGAAATTGTTCCTTATACTCCACCGCTTCTAAGATGGGTCTGCTCTACTTGGGATGCAGCAGGTTCTCTTGCAGGTGACCATGTCGATCAACGATGTACATGTTCTCATTTCGAAAGAGCTTCTTCCTTATTGGCTCAAGTTCCATAAAATCCTGATCCAAAAACCTTTGAAGAAGCCTCCGGTCATCCAGCTTGGGATGAAGCTATGAATGAAGAATATCGTTCATTATTGGCGAATGATACTTGGGATTTTGTTCCTCTTCCAAAAGGAAGAAAAATTTTCATATGCAGATGGGTTTACAAAACAAAGTTTGGACAAGATGGAAAAGTGGATAGACATAAAGCTCGTCTTGTCGCTAAATGATTTTCACAAGTTGAAGGCATTGACTATACTAAAACCTTCTCCCCTATTCCCAAAATGAATTCTATCTACCTTGTTCTTTCCCTTGCTGCTTCCTTTAAATGGGAAGTCCATCAGATAGATGTTAAATCTGCCTTCTTACATGGAGATTTACATGAAGAAATCTACATGGAACAACCCCCTCGCTTTATCCAAAATGACTCTAGCCTTGTTTGTTGCCTTAGGAAGTCTCTCTATGGTCTCAAACAAGCTCCTCGGGCTTGGTATGCGAAAATGGATAGATTTCTATTAGATAATGGTTTTTCTAGGTGTCATTCTGACAACACTGTCTACACCAAGAAAGTGCGTAAGTCCTTCACCATCCTTGTTCTTTATGTTGATGATCTTATCCTTACTGGTAGTGATCCAAACCATATAAACCATGTGAAGTCTAGCCTCAAAAATAAGTTTGAAATGATAGACTTAGGACACTTGCATTATTTTCTTGGTCTTCAAGTCTTGCAATCCAAGGAAGGCATTACCCTCTCTCAGTCCAAGTATGCCTGTGATCTTCTACACCACTTTCACATGGAAGACTGTAAGCCAGCCCCTTCCCCCTTTCAGTCTGGAGTCAAGCTTTCAGTCACTTGTACTACCCCTGAAGTTGATGCTACCTTATATCTTCAATTTTTTGGTAAAATTCTGTATCTAACCCATACCCATCCTAACCTTTGCTTTGTCATTGGTCTTGTCACTCAGTTTATGCACCAACCTCATGAAAGTCACTGGAAAGAAACTAAAAGAATACTTCGATATATTCGAGGTACAGTTTAGTTTGGGATTCATTACAGTGCAGGAGCATCTCCATTGTTGATTGGTTTCACTTATTCTGACTGGGATGGTGACCCTGATGATCGAAAGTCTACTGCAGGATATGTATTCATTCTTGGTTCAGGACCTATTACTTGGTCTTGTAAGAAACAAAGTGCCATCTCTCTTTCTTCAGCAGAAGCAGAGTATAGTGGTGCAGTTGAAGCCAGCAAGGAAGCCATGTGGCTTCGTCAGATTCTGTCTAAATTTGGTCTTCATTAGTAGCATCCAACTACACTTTGGTGTGATAATCAGAGTGCCATTCAGCTATGTAAAGATCTAGTTCAGCATCAGCATATGAAACACATTAAACTCCACATACACTTCATCAGAAAGCTCATTCATGATTGTGTTCTTGAAGTACAGTACTGTCGAACCCATGATCAAGTAGCCGATATCTTTATGATGGCTCTCACATAAGTGAAGTTTACCAAACTTCGATCCATGCTTGGAGTGCAGGAAAGTTTTCATTAAGGGGGGATAGGCTCTAATGCCTCCTTCCTTCTCCTATTGTGTCACTTTTGTAAATCCTTCAATCCTATCCCAATTTGTTCTTAAGGGGGGATGTTAGGATATTTCGACACATAGGAAATAGGCTCCTTTTGTGTCACCTTTGTAAATCTTTCAATCCTATCCCAAGTTGTTCTTAAGGGGGGGATGTTAGGATATTCCGACACATAGGAAATAGTTAAGAATAACTTAGTATAGTGTAGAGTTAGGTAAAGTGTGTTTCTTTACCATGTACATTTGTAACTTATAATCTGACGATCACGATTTGTAGTGATCTGACGGTTATCTCTCACCTCGGTATTAACGACACTTGATTTGTGGCTTAACACCCGATTGGTCCATGATCTCTATTTAAAGAGCATGGAGGGTCATTTTTCCAGTAACCGTTTATGAGAGAAACATATGTAACTTTTCTTTTTATATTAATAAATTTCCTGAAGTGGCCGCGTTGGCTCAGGCCATGGATTGGTTCCCTCTTTGAGGGTTTTAACCACGTGATTATACGGGTATACTAATTGTGATCTATTTGTGAGCGACGACCTTTGGTTCTTGATCTAAGGAACTTACCCTGTAAATTCCTATAGAAATAATGCATCCTTTCAAATAAGCACTTTCGAGGAAGAAACGTCTTGGATGTTATTTCCAAATTGTAGTCTTCTTTATGTTAATTAATTGAAATAATGCATCCTTCCAAATATGCACTTCTGGGGAAGAAACTTCTTGGATGTTCTTTCCAAATTGCAGTCTTCTTCGACGGAAATTATTCTCCTAAATTGTTCTTCGATAATTATTCACTGTCAGTTTTGGCATCCTTCTCCCTTTTACAAGATCTGAATGGGATATTTTAGTGGTTTCTTAACAAATTTGTGATTTGTAGCTAACCTGAAGTAAAACAAAAATACAAATTGTTATTTTTATTAGCACCAAATGGTTTCCTAATTTATGAAAATTGCATCCCTCATTCCCCATACATAAATGCATGGTAATGAAGAGGAGGTTACCAAAAACCCATTTATATTTTAAACAATTCTTGATGAAAATGATTCCATTAATAATAAATTAATAAAAAAAAAAATTATGAACACCATGATTAATTATGTGATTCTAGTGATGCTACACATTCGGTTTAGACCACACTAACATTGCTGAATTTTTTTCCACTGAATTTTGAATGACTTTCATATTGAGAAATCTTAACAATACATCTCGTCGTCCTCTATTATACACTCAATATATTTATATAAATTGATTTTTAAAAATATCTTTCAAATATAATAATAATCAATATATCTAATAAAAAAAAATCAAAATTTTAAATTAAAGAATTAAATTTCACACCTATCCCTTCTTCACCACTTTGCAATAGTGAAGTAAAATAGCCACCTTGGAAGATTTTCTTTATTATACATAGTTTTCTATTTATATATAAAAATATATTATTTATGGTTTTATAAAAAAAAATTATCTATAGTTTTATTTTCATGTTTTTCATTTAAATATATATATATTTTTTATACTTATTGATGTTTTTTTTAATTTTGTTGTGTGGTTTATTAATTTATTATAAAAATAGTTATAATTAATTTTTATATAAAAAATTAATTTTTATCCAAAAATTATATTAATTTATGAGTAGTTGATATTTAGCCTTTGTTATGTTTCTAGGTTTTGAGTAATAAATTGTTTTTTAACCTTTTAAAACTCTAAATTTTTAATTAATTAAAAGTAATTCTAGATATTATTTAGTTCAAAAATTAAAAATAATTTTATTTTAATTTATTTATTTACATTTTCGAGAGCCAAATTTTTGTTGAAAGTAATTCTAAATCTTACTCCAAAAACCAAAAACAATTTTATCTTAATTTACAAGAGCGAAACCATTTGTCTTTAAATAATATTTACTCTTATCCCCCCACGTACTAAGCCCATCTTATTCTCAAATGACAATTTTATCAAACCATAAAATATTAAAATCATTTAATTTTAAAATAACATTTAATCTAATCACCAAAATAATCCAAAATTTTGATCTATTTTCTTAAAAAAATATTTCATTAAATTTTTTGTTATATTTTTTTAAATAAAAAATATATAGTTAAAATTTATTTTAGTAATACATTATTATAAAATATTATAAAATTTATGTCAATTAAAAAAATGAAAATAATAGATTTTATGAAATAATATAATAAAAAAATGAAAATAATAGATTTTATGAAATAATATAATATGATATTTTATATAGAAAAAATGAAAATAATAGATTTTATAAAATGAAATAATATGATATTTTATAATATTTAAGTAATTTCAAGAACCTTCCTAATTATATACAAAAATAAAACTAATAATCTCTTCGTACAAGCTAACAACACACATGTTAAAATTTCCATAACATAATATTAATTTCACAAAACAATAAATGGAATAAAATTTCTATAACTTCATCATCAAATAGAAAACAACAACATCAAAATTTTGAAAAAAGATTAAAGAGAAAACAATAACATCCCATCGGGACTAAAATTATGTAATCTCAAAATTACTTGACAACATCTTAAAAAATACAAACTTTCACACAGGCTTGCAGCTACAATACACGGTTGAGTGTCTTTTTTCTATGATAATTTTTGAGTTGCTAAGCAACCCACATCCTTACTAGGTCACCGAAGTTCTACCCACAACACCTTTTGAGCCATTTTCTTTCCCTCGACCTCCAGCTAAAGTTTCTGTAACGTGTCGCGCCCACTAAACCTCATGTTAACCCTACACTCATCACTCATGTTGGAGCACCCAACGACCATTTATTCTTACCCACCATATATATTTGTTCGCTCGGGGGCAGAGAAAGCTAGATTATTGTAGGACCTTCAAACAAAATACTTCTAAAGTGCACAAGGTCTAAACAACCCCGATAACATTTGCCTTTTCCAAATTGGCATCCTATTTATCCTCGGAGTTCCCATTCTAGCTCAAATTCTTTATAATTAGTCAAGCGCTAGAATTACTGACTCTTATTTTACTTGGGATAAATGTTATTTTATTTTAGGGTATATGTTATTATGTCTTATTTGAAAACAATTTTTCTAAGTGCTAAGGTGTACAAGTCTGCAACTTTCGATGAAATGTTAGAGAATTTAATAGTTTTACACCATTTGATCAAAAAAAAATTCATCTCAATTGATCCTTGATGTTTAACTGAATGACAATTGAATTGATTTACGGGCGCCTTCACGACTTCTGTCAAATATATGAACCCACTAGTTTGTTTCTTGACCGCCTTCATAAACAACCAATATTTTCCAGTCTATTGGCCCATTAATACTCTTAAGAGTTAATACTCTTAAGAGTACTAATGGGCATGCCTGTGCCATGCTACCCATGCGATACTTGTCCCCACTTACAGCTATTAAATTGTGTTCACCTCGGAGACTGCATCAGGGTCGCCTCCCCCATTTTCCTGCAGCTCTCACTCTTGAGTGTGAACCAAACTAATGGACAAGACAGGGCCCATTTATGGGTGCGACCTTCCATGCTCCTTTAAAATTCTATATCGCACCCAAAAGTTCGAGTTAGAGTTGGGCGCCAAAATTTTGAAATGAAATCTGGTTCATAAATATCAGTTTATCCCATCTCGGCAATATGAGTTTATTCACTCGGTGGCGTCGAGCATCAGCACTCGTGAGTCCATCGTTATCACATTCGCTCTCGTCTACACCGTCTACTCCACCGCTGCCGACCCAAAGAAGGCCGGCCTGGGCACCACTGCTCCCATCGCCATCAGTTTCATCGTGGGTGCCAACATCTTGGCCGCCGGTCCCTTCTCTAGCGGCTCCATGAACCCCGCCCGCTCCTTCGGTCCAGAGGCTTTCCTACATCCACACCTGCTGGGTTGCATGCACGCAATCATTTTGCAATTCCTGCTTACCGAAGGCGTAGAGGAAAAAATGGGGTTGCGTTTGGTGGGTTGCATGGCAGAGCTCACTCTACTTCAAATCATCTCCAGTTTTCTCATAGTTCCCGTCGTTGAAAAGATGTGCAGGCTTTTGTTTTTCTCTTCTCATGAACCTGGTGATATTCCCATCAATGGATACACCGCCAGCAAGCTGGCAAGGGCCGGAATTAATTTCAAATCCTTCTCCACGCCCTCTCAATGCATCTGGTTCGACAAATATTCCCATAAACTCTATCTTCCACGGATGACTGTAACATACCCAACTCAGACTGAAGTGTTCTTCAAGAACTTGCTTGCATTAGAGGTGAACGACCCCGACCATGGAAACCACGTGAGGGACTTCATTCAGCTGATGGACTGCCTCATCGACAATTCCCGCGACATTCGCACTCTGAGGAAATCTCATGTCATTTGTCTCGGAAGTGCTCTCTCCGACAAGGGTTTAGCGAAGATCTGGGACAGCATGCATCAGCCCTTCTCCATTGGCCACCTCGAGCCTCCCGAGGAGTTGAAACTCGCACTCGATAATGTGCTCAAAACAAGTGTTGCATGATCAAATGCAGAATTGCGCTTCTCAAATTATGCAACGAGTGGTATGAGCAGTATTTGTCAAAGCCCTGGAATGTTATAGGCTTGCTGGTTGGGGTTTTTGTTTTGACTGTCAACGTTATACAAGCTTACTGCATCTTGTGGCGGTGCAATTTTCGGAGCTCTACTTAAAAGGAAATAAGTTTATATAATGTTGTAACGCTTTTGTTTTTATTAAGATGGCCAAGTTATTACAAATATAAAAATGGTCTTCCTCTTCCTCTTCCATCTGTATATTAAGAACTATGCACGACTTCTATCTGTATATTAAGAACTTTCATGCTGAAACACCAGTAAATTTATCTTTTTCTTTTGGATCAATTACCTTTTGTGGTCTCGGGCATTTCATAAAATTTACTCATTTTTTAAAATATTTGTTTTATATGGATCAATTGTCTTTGGTGGTCTCAGGCATTTCATAAAACTACATCTATTAATTTGTTGCACTAATTCTGATAAATCAAACACAAAAAAAAAGTGTTGACTAATTTATCAGCAAATACATAACATAATTAAACATTATACTCAACAACACCAATGATACTACATGGAAATATCGTTATAAAGAGAATGATGCTTCTGTTGCATAAATCTTTCTTTCGCAAATAATCTTTAACGTAGCGAATGTTGTACATTGAGAAAGAAATATTCGAAAATATAACAGATATTCAATAATAAGGTCATCGGATCTCCTGTTTCTGGAGTGACAATGCTTCTTAACGCTAAATTTTCAAATAGCATAATTATTGTTGATTATAATAAACGAATAAACTTTACAATTTTCATATAAGATTTCACAGTATGAAAAATAATTCTTAAAAAATAATTTTTTTAAAATTTAAATTAATTCATATTATTTCAAATTTATTACCATTATAATAAATTATAATAATTTAGAAAATTTTACAACATAAAAATATTATAATTCAAAACTTATGATAACAAATGATAATGAAAATTACCATTTCTATTTAAAAATAAAATTAAAAATTACCTTGTTAGATCTTTATTTAAGAAAATTATACAAAAATTTTATAAAACAAAGGAAAATATTATATTATTAAAAAATTATAATTCAAAACATTGATAAAAAATTATGAGGTCAATTACAACTTAAAAAAACAAGGTTAAAAATCACATTAAATTAAAGTGCTCCAACAAAATTATAAAAGCAACTAAGAAATAAAGACAATTTCCATTTAGAAAAAATTACCCAAAAAAATTATAAAAATTGTTGGATAAATTTGAAAGGGTTAAGAGTTATAGTTTTGGCTACATGGTATTGGTGACTTGTGGTATTGGGCTTATGATATTAAGGAGACTCTACATGATATTGTGTTAGAATTGAGTGGTGAAAGCTCACTTAGTTAGACCCAAAAGAAACTAGAATGTTGGCTTGGTTGGTTGTCTTAAAGTAAAAGGTAATAGTAGATCTAGATCTATTATTATCTAGTTTTTTCCCAATTAGAAATTTCAAAACAAACCAATGTTTGTATATGTGAGATTATATTATTATTTTATAGTATGGTTTTTAATCCAAACAAGTGGTATCAAACCTCCAAGTTCATATTAGGGCCTAATTTTAACTTTATTTAATCAAATTCTCACCTAGTCTATTCAATCAACCTAGTTATAACTGAGTTTATTCAATCAACCAATTTATAAGAGAGTATCATCAAAGGAGGCACAACCAGTTGATTTCTAAAGGTGGCAATCGTGATCATGGAAAACATGATTATGGTGGTGGTGGTGGCAACAGTTATGGTGGAAATTTTAGAAATTATACAAACAATGTGTATACCAATGGATTCAATCCGATCATGAAATATACTAAAATAAGATACTGAATCCTTCTACAATATTTGTAGAAAATATACACGATCACACGATCACACCAAGTAAGAGAAAGAAGCAAATCAATTACACAAGACAGATAGTTTTCCTGGGGAAAAATTGCTGCTAAAAACCCCTCTATCTCTATTGTATAATGAACCAAGGAATCATGAAACAATATGCATGTGTGCTCACCACAACCTCATACACTCTACCAATTATCTCACACTGATCCAGACAAAATTGGACCAATACTTAGCCAATTTACAGCCTTTTCTCAGTCTGCCTTGCTTCGGAAAACCCTATAGGATTAAATCCCTATTAGTTAGGAAATTCAACCTTCCTTTACTGCGTAATACATCATGGGCATCCTATGGTGTATATAATTGTGCTCGGGAAATTTTCTTTAAATACAATTGATAGATAACTTCCCTTTAACCTCTGTCTCAACTGGGTCTTCATCAGAACTGACATGCATGCAGCTATTAATAGTAAATCACTAGTCACTTGACAGATCACTTCATGTGAATTAAATTTGATTTAATTCACTTGACCTCTCACTAGTAAACAATCAGTTACAAGTAGTTAGGCTGACTTTAACTCACTTAATTGAGTTAACTGATTTCTCATGCATTAAATTAATACACTAATTGCAACTTGGACTCTAAAAAAAATAGAATCACTCTACATGCCTCACCAACCTCCCTCAACTCGCATTTCATGAGCTAACTGAGTCTATCATACTCAGTTAACTATTACAAATGATTATGAGATAATATTACAATTTATTGTCCAATATATTTAAGGGATAAATAAATTAGACACACATTTCTTCTAATTTAATTAAAAAATAATTAAATCAAAAGCCTCCATGGTATCCATTTCTAGATGCCATTTTCTGGATGTTGTTTCTGGATGCCAATTCCAATTTTTCTTATTGAAAATTTCAACACTCCCTCTTAACAAGAAAGGAATCAATATATCCCGATCCGGTACCTTTGGAATGTTCTACATGCAACACTTCTGAAATTGAATAGCCTCCAAACAACTGAATCAGTATAATGCATCTCTCATCAGAGTCTTCTGACTGTCGGATCCTACTGCACATGTCTATTGGACTCTCTGCGTTGTTGACATCTGCATCCATGCACTGCTGCCAACTCTGATCTGCGCTCCATTATCTCACACCTGTCACTCCGATTTCTATCTTCCTGACATTTGAATACATCAACCTAACCTATTATTCCTACTACTATTGTACTATGGGCACCCCGTAGCTAGGTTCGATCCATGAGATGCACCATCTCAATGAATATTGCCCAAATTTATTATTCGGATTAATTCTGCACATCGCCCCAGCTCACACCTAGAGGTATAGTTGCATGTACTCCCTCTGCACTTCTAGCTCAAAATTTTACGCTCCTGGAGGTCTCTGCTTGAGTGGAATCTTCCACTCAGTGTCTTCTTTGCTTCTCCAATTGTGGCTTCTCCACAACCTTGTGAGACTACTTCTGAGGCTGCATGTTGAGAGATAATTTCTCCCTCTCAACCACCAAGTCATTAACCACTACTTTGCTCCTCAAATATTTGCATGCATCCTCAACCTCAAGGGCATATAGGTTCCTAACTCTAGAAATGATCCACTTCACCTGTCCCGTGGGTATGTGTTTAAGGAAAAATTTTCCTTTTCTAAACACCACATCATAACCACGGTCTTCCAATACCGCTACGGAGAAAATATTCTTATTTAGGCCTAGAACATACAAAACATCTGCTAGTCTTAGTTGGGAGCCATTCTCCCTCTGAAAGGTAACTGTACGTATGTCGATACCGCTATACCTCCCGTCATCTCCAAAATCTATGTTCTTTTGTAGGTCCTTCTCCTCCAAGTCACTGAAGAGATCTCTATTCCCCGTCATATGGAATGAGGCCCCACTGTCTAGATACCACATGCATCCCATTACAGTGTTGGCCATGCATGAAATGAGAGTAAAATCAAGCTCAAACTATCAAGCCAATGCTTCACCTACTGCAACTACAAGCTCCTTCTTTCTTGCCTTCTTTTGTGGAAAATTTTTAGCATAGTGCCCATGCTCGTGACAGTGAAAACATCTGATCTTGGACAAGTCTTTCTTGCCCGCTTCGCCTTGGGATTTCTTTCCCTTGACATTCTTTGCCTCACCAACCAAGGAACAATCTTCCTTGTAATTATTCTTGGATGAGGATCCATCCCTAGTATTCCGCCTGAATTCTTCTTGTACCAAATCCGACCAAAGTCGCTCCCAATCCGGTAACTTCTCCCTCCCATTCACCGAGTCCTTGTAACTATGCTAGCTCTTGGGAAGGCCTAGAAGTGTTAGGCTCACCAAGTAATCATGTGCTACGGTCACACCCACATTTCCAAGCTCATCTCGACATTGAGTGAATTTCGCCAAGTATGTTGGTACCATTTCGCCCTCCTCCTTCTCGATTTTCCTGAGCTTGTCCTTCAATGCCAATTTTATTTGGACGCTTTTGTTATGAAACCAATCTGTCAAGGCCTTCCACATTGCATATGGATTCAACTTGCCATGGAGACTCGAGACAATGTGATCTCGAACTCCCTCTAATAAGATCCTCCTCACCCTTGCTACCTTCTTTTGCCAAACATCAAGAAGAGCGACATCTGCTGCTGCGGGCTTGGGAATATCATTATCAATGAATTCTTTCAACCCACTATCCTCCAGAACTTCCTCCATTCTATATTTCAATGCAATATAATTAGAACTGCCCTCAAGTCCATATTCCAATTTTAATCCATTGAAAGCCATCTTGATCGACTTGTCGCACCAACGAAAGTATCTGCAAGTTTGAATATTGTTCAACACAAACTCAATTTCTTTTCCACTATAGTGATTTCTGGCACTGTGATACCATGTAGAAATTATACAAATAATGTTTATACCAATGGATTCAATCCGATAATGCATATACTAAAACAAGATACTGAATCCTTCTACAATATTTGCGGAAAATAAACACGATCACACATGTTGTCGACAATTGTTGTCTCTCCTAGAGATAGTCTAGAGTTGCCATAGACTAGTGCCTAGGACATCTTAACATAGCAGGGGGCATATAATAAAGCTTGGGTGTCAATCCAAAGGCTCCCCTGTTATCTCTTATAAAACAAGGAAATTGATTTAAATGGGACCAGATTCTACAGAAACTGTCACAAAGAAAGTGTTGTTGCAGAGACAAGATGTAAAGCTCTAATATAGAAGCATCAGAGAGTTAAGAGACAATTTACTGTAAAGAGGGTCGATTCAAGTAATATATCACAGAAATCAAATATCAGAAGGAGTGTGGAATGAAAGAAACATGAGGAGAATACTAGTTAACCTTGAGCTGATACCCAGATACACAACAGAACCATATATGGGCTTATCAATTTAAGAATCCATACATGACAATGGCGTTTTAAAAGCACCCTCCCAAAGCAACTAATATAACAGAAATATGGATGAATGAACATGGAACAGTATATCATGCCTGAGCCATATTTAAAGTGCTTGACTGATTCAAGTATGGGCATCAACTAGGATGAATCCTTACCTAAAACCAATGAGCCACTCGCATTCCAGTAACACGATACAAGAAGATGTATGAAATGAAATATTGTATTAAACACATAAGAGAATTTTACATACTGTGAGATATCAAAGACCAGAATCCTCTAAAACAAACAGAACTCCTCCTCACTGAGACCCTACGGGCTCTGAGCTTTCATACAAGAGTTTTTACAAAATGTATACAAAGTGCCTTTCATTGCACAATTTTCTGATACAATTCTGGAACCCTTACAATGTCTTTCTTCCTCCTTTTTATAGAGGAAGGAGAAGAGGAAACAATAAAAGAAATATGTGAGACATTTAATTTGCTTAATTTGAACAAAAAGGTGGAAACATTCGCGCCCTTGTTGCTTAATTAATACGCTGAGCTATAGGTACTCTGAGGTCGTCTTCATGAAGTAAATGTTGTAGGTGAAAAATTCTCCAGGTATAAGACATGAAGAATAAAATATGTAACGTTCTGTACTTTCCTGAGGAGAATTTGGCTGAAATAAACTTTGAGGGCATTGTTTTCTGTGAAAAGATCTTTCTAGTGATCTGCAGGGTCTTCAATCTAGTACTTTTCCTCCAAAAGGGTATGTAAAAGCCCCAAAGTCCTTAAATACATTTCTTTAATCCCCTGCTCTTCACTGATATTCTCTAACTGCGCCATTAATTCTTCATCTGCTCAACCTGTGCATTTAAATGACCTTGGAGGGTTTGATAGATTTAAATCCTTGCTTTCTTTAATGGTGGTCATATCATAGCGGCTCCCGAGTCTTTTTCATAAATTTTGGTCATGAAACACAGTCCTGTCACGCATTCTCGGCTTTTGTAATGGTGGTCGTGAGTAATGGCCATTTCTTCGTCGTTGCAGCCTGTAAAACCCACAAACCTGTTAGAGAAAACTAGACACCAGGGTAATGGATGTGGCAGTGACCACGGAGTGGTGATATGGACTGAGTGAAACGATGAGGAGAAGCAGGGTGACAGAGGAATGAAGGGTGGCAACGAAAAATACAGTGGGACAACGCTGTATGGACGAGGCGGAGACACACAACATAGACACGTAAACGATGTATGGGAATGGTGGAGGTGAACACGAATGACACGTGGGTGTACGAGAGACTATACGGAAGGGGTGACGTGGAGATGAACTTGGGCGGTCAGTGAGCGTAAACGATTCTGGACCATACAATTCGTAACCAGAATCAACGGTTAACAATGTATTGGAGACCGATAGAAAGGTGGACCCGGGGCATTGTACGTTGGGCTTAACACATGCGCACCTTCACAGCGTGACGATCGTCGGATGGTGCCTCTTAGATCGAATGACTCACATGGATTTCACTGCGCATCTTGAGTCGGACGTTAACGCGCGAAATGGAGCGGTTTTGGAATAGTGCAGAGGGGCACGTGGCGCATTATGTATGGAATCGCTGCGATTTGTGGAAAACCGCCAGCCCTTCAAAGATGGTGCGGAATATACAGGCTGGTTTTGAGCGATGGTTTTTAGGGCGCGGGGACCACAAAGGCCGTGCGCTATGGTACGTTAATTTATGTTCGATCGGACGGTCCAAAGCGTGCCCGATGAATATATATGATTAGCGCCTTTGGAATAGCACTTGGTCCCGAGCCTTGATCGTATTGAACAGTAAGATATAGGGGGCCATGATTAAAAGGAGTTGGACCTATTACGACTTCGATTACGCGTCTGTGACACTTTATCGTGCGTTTCATGGGGGCGGGAAAGGCAATGGTTAACAAAAATGAAGTTCATAAGCCATGATAGGGAACTTTGAAATTTTTAGGGGGAATTTAAGACCAAAATTTTGAATAAGGAGCTGTCATGGACAACATCAGCTGTCATGGACAACATCAGCTCCATCTGGGGACGACGCGTTCATACTTGGACACGTCGAGAACCTGCAGACCCTGTTTAAACAAAAACTGTAGCAAAACTAATATACAGTATGGTACATCAGGCGCTTGCTGCCTAAATCAGAACTGGAAATAGGGCTTTAGAAATTATCTGTTTACAGGGGCATCAAGTAAGTTTCCCTGTAAATTCTCCAATATAAACGTGTTATTGCCTCCCTGTTCCACAATTTTAAATGGGCCAAACCATAATGGATCAAATTTTCTATGCTTTCCTTTTTCAGCCCTCCGGACATCCCATCTGAGAACCAGATCACAAACCTGCAATTTCCTATCTTTTGCATGTTGATCAAATATGTTTTTCATTCTTTCCTGATATTCAGCTAATCTCTAATTCACTTGGCCCCGTGTTTCCTCTAATTCCACCAACTGATTAATTCTCCTGACCATATCATCTAGTTCTTCCTGACTTTCCTGCATGAAACGTGCCACTGGTAAGGCCAACTGCACAGGAAACACAGCTGCTCGTCCATATATCAATTCATAAGGAGATTTCCCAGTTTCTCGCTTGCTGGTTATTCTATTTGCCCATAAAGCAAATTTCAATTGAGAATCCCAATTCTTTTGCTTTTCATTTATAGTCTTTTTCAGGGCTCTCACTAGGGTTTTGTTGGAAGATTCTGCCAGACCATTTCCCTGCGGATAGTAAGCTGTGGAGTGCTTAAGTGCAATATTGTACTGTTGACAGAAATTCACAAATTTTTCAGATTTGAAGGCCTGTGCATTATCAGTCACTATTCTAGCAGGACAGCCAAACCTGGATATGATGTTTTCTTCCATGAATTTGATGATGACAGTGTCAGTAGCATTCCTTGCAGGTATGGCTTCCACCCATTTTGTAAAGTAATATGTGGCTGTCAATATCCATTTATGTTGTCCACTTGATGGGGGATGTATTTCTCCAATAAAATCTATTCCCCATTGTTGAAATGGCTCATTCACATGAGCTGGAATCAGGGGCAGAGCTGCCAACTTCTGTCTCTCAGCAAATTTCTGACACTTATCACATGCTCTAACCCAAATAAAAACATCTCCAAATAATTTTGGCCAGTAGAAACCAACCTTCAGTATTTTATGAGCTGTGGCTCTCCAGCTGTAATGGCCTCCACAAATTCCCTCATGGAATTCTATCATTATGTTTTCCACTTCATCCTCTATGAGGCACAGGAGTAGAATGCCTGAAGGATCTCTCCAATACAGCTGACCATTGGCCACTATATGCTTTTGAGACTTCAACCTCAAAGCCCTGTATTTTGATTTATCACAGCTGGGAGGACAGCTGAGTGTCAAAAGATATTCAACTATTTCTTTGTACCATGGACTGGTGAGATACTTTATGCGTACTTTCTGAGTAGCCATCTCTAGCCCTTGTTGCTCTTTTCCTTTTTCAGATTCTTCATTTGCTACCATGGAAAAATTTATGCCTAAAGACTGATAATTTGATTCAGATAAAATCTTGGCTAGCCCCTGCCCTTTTATCAGCTTAGTAGGCTTTATGTCCAAATCATATTCCTGTATCTTCGCAATCCATCTTCCTCTTTTCCCTTCACTGTCTCCCTGAATGAGAATGTCTTTAATAGCAACAATAGGGACATATCCAGTAATGTGGGACTGCAAAACATACATTCTAAAGGCTTTGAGGGACTTTACTAGGGCATATGCCTGTTTTTCTAATATATTATATTTCAATTCAGCATCATGGAGCACCTGGCTGCTCATGTCCATCTTCATTTTTCTGCAACAAAACTCCAGCTACTGTATGAGGTGAAGCGAAAGAAAAGATCATAAATTGTCTAGTATAATCAGGTCCAGCCAGCACAGGGGCTTCAGAAAATGCAGCTTTAATTCTGGCAAAGGCCTCCCGTGATTCTTGTGACCATTTCACCTCGTTATTCTTTTTCAGCATATCAGTTATATGCCTAACTATCTCAGCATAGTTAGGGATAAATCTTCTCAGAAAATTGATTCATCCCAAAAATACTTGCACTTCTTTCTTATTCCTGGGGAGTGGAATACTACTTATAACCTCCACTCTTTTGGGATCTATCCTTACCCCATCTTTAGTTACAATATGCCCCAAAATTTTGCCTTCCTCTAATGCAAATAAAGAATTTTGTGGATTAAGAGAAAGACCATACCTTCTGCATTTTTCAAAGTTCTTTGTAAGTGCTCAATGTGTTCAGCATCATCTTTTGAAAATACTGTAATATCATCAAGATACACCACCAAAAATTTATCCTGCTCACCCACAAAAGCAATGTCCATCGCCCTCTGAAAGGTAGCTCCTGCATTAATCAACCCAAAAGGCATCCTGGCATACATGAATGTTCCCCATGGTGTGGTGAAAGCAGTTTTCTTCTGATCTTCTAGAAACACAGCTACCTGATTATAACCAGAAAAACCATCCATCATTGACATTCTAGAGGCTCCCACTACTTTTTGCAGGATGTGGTCCATCTTAGGCAGTGGATAATTATCCTTTAGAGATGCTCTGTTTAAATTCCTGAAATCCACACATAGCCTTATTCCTCTGTTCTTCTTTCTGACAAGGACCAAGTTAGCAACCCATTCAGAGTACCTTAATGGTACAATTATTTTGGCCTTTAGCAACTTCTTGATTTCTTTTTCAATGGAGGTAAGTAGCAGAGGATTTATCTTTCTAAGCTTCTGCTTATAAGGTTTTGCATCTTCCCTCAGAGGAATTTTATGCTGTAATGGAACATCATTTTTGTCAAATAATCTTTCTAGAGGCACTAGCCCTCTAGGTATCACATTTCCCTTCAATTGCAACACTTTACTGCCTGCCATTTTATCTTCCCATCTATTTCCTGAAGTGTTTTCAGCCTCATCTTCTTCACCATCATCAATTTCCATATTTGAGAATTCTCCCACTGTCTCCAGGAATTTTTTCATCTGTTCATCATCTTCAAATACTTTCCAATGCTTGATATTATCTGGGATTTATGGCCTATAACGTACCTCAATTTGATACCTCAAGAGAGGGTTCTGAGGAGGACGAAATGTACTAGCAGCTACAGCAAGAGAATCTGCCATTCTATTCTGCTCCTGGGGCATGAACTGGATATTGAATGCCGAGAAGAAATTCTCCACCATGTCCCACACTTCATTCCTGTATGCCCTCAGCCGAGGATGCTTGGTTTGACACTGATTTCTGACTTGTCTGACCACCAGCTCAGAATCTCCCAAAACCTTTAAACATTGTATGCCCATGCTCCTGGCTGTCTGCAATCCTAGCAACAATGCTTCACATTCAGCCACATTATTAGTAGCCTCATATTCCAATTTAAAAGACAGTGGCACCCATTTTTCCTATAGTAGAGATTAATAATACTCCAGCCCCATTTCCTTCTCTTGAATTTGCTCCATCAAAATGTAGAGTCCATACTCCTGTTTCACAGTCCTCTAAAGGCTGCTCAGTCTTAATTTGATACAAGGAAGGTTCATGAGCATAATTCTGATCTTCTTCTAACATCAAACATGAAAAATCTCCTTCTTTGCTATAGACTGGTGAATTCTCTGAGCCGTCAGCCTTAGTCACCATCTTGATAAATCTGGTTTCTCTGTACAACCTCCTCTCCTGGCCACCAAAAATTGGAATAGTGGCATATGTTAAATCCATCTTGAGTGAACCACCAATTTTTTTTCCCCAGGATCTTGACAACAGCATGCCAAAGCGAGCCGGGATATCAGCCACCACAATGTCCATTACCAGACTTTTTGCTGGAATTTGGGCCAGATTGACCACTAAATATTTAATCATCCCAAAGCATTTAACTCTTTTGGAATCAAATGAATATAGATCTTTATATGGACGTGTGATTTGCAAACCTAGTTGCTCCATGACTGACAAAGGCATAATATTATGGGAAGCCCCAGAATCTAACATACAATTGTGTAACAGCAGGTCATGAATAACTAGAGACACATAGAAAGGAGGAGTAGAGGGGTCTATCTCCTCGACATGTGGGCCAAAAACTACCATGGGTCTTTCTTCTTGAAGATTCAGACTATATGGAATAATTGGTATTTCAGGAGGGAACATAAAATAAGTAACTTGAGATTGATATGCAGGTTGTTTCAATAGTTCAGTCAAAGGGACTGGGATTTTGACTTTCTCAAGTTCTTTTTGCAAATTGAAAGCAGGAGAGGGCTTTTCTATTACAACCTCTTTTGGCTCTTTACTTTCAGCTGAAAGTTTAACTTCTTTTGATACGGACTCGACATTAGGAGGAATAACTATTTTTGAAGAAGAAGGAGTTTGATCCTTAGACTGCAGAGGAGTGTTTAGAGGACTCTTACCTTTTCTATGACTTTCTTCATTGTTGACTCCTTTTGATTAGGTGCTTCCTTCTAGGGAGGCTCTTCTTCATGCTCTTGAGTCTGAGTTCTCTTTCTGGACGATCTGAGGTCATATTTTCTGTTAAAATGTGCTTGCATGAAATCATTAAACTGCTTGCAGTAGTGATCAATTTCTGCATCTTCTGTGTCTCTGATCTCTTCTTCTTCTTCTTGCAATGGGCATTCCATTTCATCATTATTTGAAAAAGCGATATTTGCATCTTGCAATTCATAGGCAACATCATCACTGGAGTCATCTACTGGTCCTTCCAAGTATAATGGGTGTGGTACTTGATCTTGTTGCTCCTTAGTTTCTCTTAGCAATATTTGCAGGGGTGGTTTTCTATACTGAGGGTTGTAACCTTTGTTTGGAGCATTATAAAAATTCTTGGGGATTGTACTCTTGGCCTCCAGTTCTAGCTTGACCATATTTTTTACCATCTTGCTTATTTCCTCCATTTTATCTAAATCCTTGTCCTGGTTGGAAGTAGATACTTCCTCTTTGCCTCTTCTTCTGGTATCCTGTTCAAATTTTCCTTTTAATTTTCCAATGGAAGCAAAATTTGCTTCCAATTCAAGTGCATCTGATTGAGCATCATCTAGGGTGGCAGGTTTTCTTTCCCTGAGAGAGAAACCAAATTCTGAGTCAAAGGCCGCTATGAAAACAACTTTGGCAGCATTCTGATGAGGCTTCATATCTGCAGGGAGGTTTAGATATAGCTTATTAAACCTCTTGACGAATTCTGACACCCCTTCATTATGTTTCTTCTTGAGTGTATTTAACTCAGTAAGACATTGTCCATGATCTTTCTTTTCTCCCCATTTTCTGAGAAAATTATTTTCCATATCATCCCAGGTGGTTACTGAACGGTTTCCCGATGTATTGAACCATTTTCTGGCTTCCTCATCCAAATATTTCACAAATAGTCTTAAGACTACGTCCAGATGTTCAACATTAAAGTTCTCTGCAAAAGAGCAGAAAGTCTCAAGATGTTTCTGAGCATCAATTTCATTTTCTCCAGTGAATCTAGGAAATATCTTCAAATAATCTTATGGCATATCATTCAGCACTTGAGGTAATGCCAGGGGAGCATATTTATTCAGCAAGAAGGCAGGAACATTAGCCATTGGAGGAGGTGGGGGTTGTGCAACAATCTGATGTACAAATGGAGGAAGAGGAGGAGGTGGAAGTGGAGTATGGATAACAATGGGAATATATTGTACAGCGGACTGAGGTGTAGATGGGAACAATTCACGATTAACAGGGGCTACCTCTGTGACTTCTTTGACTTCCTCGACCTCAGGGGTAGGAAAAAAGTTCTCTTTGGTTCTAGCACTTCCCCTGGGTGGGCTATCTGAGTAGTATTCAAGGTTTTCTCCAGCAGAGTCGGGATTTTCTACTTGGATTTCTTGGGAAGAAGAATATGGACAATCTTCTTCGAAAAAATCAGGGATTTCAGCACGGGCTGATCTCTTTTCTTTCCAACCTCTTCTGTGTATAATATTCCCTGGGTCAGACACAGAGGGTATCTTCAATTTGGACGTATCTGACCTTAAATGTGGCTTTCGAGGAGCCAGGACTACCAATAGATTTATCAAATAAATAACCGTGTGGAGTCGCCAAGGTGAGAGATATGCAACTCTTCAACTCTCTATGCTCACCTGATTAGAGAGTGAATAGGATTGTTGAGGCCCAGGGAAACTGATATTCTTAAATTCGTCCCCGGCAACAGCGCCAGAAAGATGTTGTCGACAATTGTTGTCTCTCCTAGAGACAGTCTAGAGTTGCCATAGACCAGTGCCTAGGACATCTTAACATAGCAGGGGGCATATAATAAAGCTTGGGTGTCAATCCAAAGGATCCCCTGCTATCTCTTATAAAACAAGGAAATTGATTTAAATGGGACCAGATTCTGCAGAAACTTTCACAAAGAAAGTGTTGTTGCAGAGACAAGATGTAAATCTCTAATATAGAAGCATCAGACAACTAAGAGACAATTTACTGTAAAGGGCGCTGATTCAAGTAATATATCATAGAAATCAAATATCAGAAGGAGTGTGGAATGAAAGAAACATGAGGAGAATACTAGTTAACCTTGAGCTGATACCTAGATACACAACAGAACCATATATGGGCTTATCAATTTAAGAATCCATACATGACAATGGCGTTTTAAAAGCACCCTCCCAAAGCAACTAATATAGCAGAAATATGGATGAATGAACATGGAATAGTATATCATGCCTTAGCCATATTTAAAGTGCTTGACTGATTCAAGTATGGGCATCAACTAGGATGAATCCTTACCTAAAACCAATGAGCGACTCGCATTGCAGTAACATGATACAAGAAGATGTATGAAATGAAATATTGTATTAAACACATAAGATAAGTTTACATACTATGAGATATCAAAGACCAGAATCCTCTAAAACAGATAGAACTCCTCCTCACTGAGACCCTACGGGCTCTAAGCTTTCATACAAGAGTTTTTACAAAATGTATACAAAGTGCCTTTCACTGCACAATTTTCTGATACAATTCTGGAACCCTTACAATGTCTTTCTTCCTCCTTTTTATAGAGGAAGGAGAAGAGGAAACAATAAAAGAAATAGGTGAGACATTTAATTTTCTTGATTTGAACAAAAAGGTGGAAACATTCGCGCCCCTGTTGCTTAATTAATACGCTAAGCTATAGGTACTCTGAGGCCGTCTTCATGAAGTAAATGTTGTAGGTGCAAAATTCTCCAGGGATAAGACATGAAGAATAAAATATGTAACGTTCTGTACTTTCCTAAGGATAATTTGGCTGAAAGAAACTTTGAGGGCATTGTTTTCTGTGAAAAGATCTTTCTAGTGATCTACAGGGTCTTCGATGTGGTACTTTGCCTACAAAAGGGTATGTAAAAGCCCAAAAGTCCTTAAATACATTTCTTTAATCCCTTGCTCTTCACTGATATTCTCTACCTGCACCATTAATTCTTCATCTACTCAACCTGTGCATTTAAACTACCTTCGAGGGTTTGATAGATTTAAATCCTTGCTTTCTTTAATGGTGGTCATATCATAGCGGCTCCTGGGTCTTTTTCATAAATTTTGGTCCTGAAACACAGTCCTGTCACGCATTCTTGGCTTCTGTAATGGTGGTCGTGAGTAATGGCCATTTCTTCGTCGTTGTAGCCTGCAAAACCCACAAACCTGTTAGAGAAAACTGGACACCAGGGTAATGGATGCAACAGTGACCACGGAGTGGTGATATGGACTGAGTGAAACGATGAGGAGAAGCACGGTGACGGAGGAATGAAGGGTGGCAACGAAAAATACAGTGGGAGAACGCTGTATGGACGAGGCGGAGACACACAACATAGACACGTAAACGATGTATGGGAATGGTGGAGGTGAACGCGAATGACACGTGGGCATACGAGAGACTATACGGAAGGGGTGACGTGGAGATGAACTTGGGCGGTCAGCGAGCGTAAACGATTCTGGACCACACGATCCGTAACCAAAATCAACGGTTAACAATGTATTGGAGACCGATATAAAGGTGGACCCGGGGCATTGTACGCTGGGCTTAACACATGCGCACCTTCACAGCGTGACGATCGTCGGATGGTGCCTCTCAGATCGAATGGCTCACGTGGATTTCGCTATGCGTCTTGAGTCAGACGTTAACGCGTGAAATGGAGCGGTTTTGGAATAGTGCAGAGGGGCACATGGCGCATTATGTATGGAATCGCTGCGATTTACGGAAAACCGCCAGCCCTTCAAAGGTGGTGCAGAATATACAGGCTGGTTTTGAGCGATGGTTTTTAGGGCGCGGGGACCACAAAGGCCGTGCACTATGGTACGTTAATTTATGTTCGATCGAATGGTCCAAAGCGTGCCCGATGAATATATATGATTAGCACCTCTGGAATAGCACTTGGTCCCGAGCCTTGATCGTATTGAACACTAAGATACAGGGGGCCATGATTAAAAGGAGCTGGACCTATTACAACTTCGAATACGCGTCTGTGACACTTTCTCGTGCGTTTCATGGGGGCGGGAAAGGCAACGGTTAACAAAAATGAAGTTCATAAGCCATGATAGGGAACTTTGAAATTTTTAGGGGGAATTTAAGACCAAACATTTGAATAAGGAGATGTCATGGACAACAACACAATCACACCAAGTAAGAGAAAGAAGCAAATCAATCGTACAAAATAAATATTTTCCTCAGGAAATATTGCTGCTAAAAACCCCTCTATCTCTATTGTATAATGAACCAAGGAATCATGAAACAATACAACGCATGTGTGCTCACCACAACCTCATACACTCTACCAATTGTCTCACACTGATCCAGACAATATTGGACCAATACTTAGCCAATTTCTTGCCTCTACTTAGCCTGCCTTGCTAGCACAAACCCTATAGGATTAAATCCATATTAATTAGGAAATTCAACCTTCCTTGACTACACAATACATCATGGGCATCCTATGGTGTATATAATTGTGCCCTGGAAATTTGCTATAAATACAACTGATAGATAACTTCCCTTTAACCTTTGTCTCAACTAGGTCTTCATCAGAACTAACATGCATGTAGCTATTAATAGTAAATCATTAGTCACTTAACATATCACTACATGTGAATTAAATCTGATTTAATTCACTTGACCTCTCACTAGCGCAACAATCAACTAAAACTAGTTAGACTGACTCTAACTCACTTAATTGAGTTAACTGATTTCTCATGCATTAAACTAATACACTAACTGCAACTTGGACTCTAAAACAAATATAATCACTCTACATGCCTCACCAACCACCCTCAACTCGAATTTCATGAGTTAACTGGGTCTATCACACTCAGTTAACTATTACAAATGATTATGAGATAAGATTACAATTAATAATCTATTGGCCCATTAATACTCTTAAGAGTACTAATGGGCATGCCTATGCCATGCCACCCATGCCATACTTGTCGTCCTCCTCACCTTCAATGGTAAATCTCCAGCCGCCGAAAATCTGATCTTATTAATACCTATCACCACTTGCAACTATTAAATTGTGCAGACCTCGGAGACCACTTGTCATCCTCCTCACTTCCACTATGATTTTCTTTTGTATTTTCCTACCTTCCCTTTCACATTTTCTAAGTTTTTAGACTTTTAAAAGCAAAAAAGAAATTAGAAAATGGTAAACATTCTTATTCCACTATGATTTTCCATTTTCTTTTATTTTTTTCTTACCTTACTATATATTTATGTAAATACTTTTTCCCTCTATGTAAACTTCATCCCACTATTATCTATTTGTAGAAATATTGAGTTTCTTATCCTTGTTATTGAATAAATAAATCAGATGGATGATTAAACTTCTAAGATTTTAAATAATATTTTATTAATTAAACATTGATCCTGGAATGGAATTAACCACATGGATAGTTAAATTTCTAAAATTTTAATTAATATCTTATTAATTAAACATCTATCCTCACAACAGAATCAAATTTTAGCGAATTTCGTATTTTTCAACCCAATTCAAACGAATTTGATAACTATGACTTATAATGTATTTTTTCATATATCAACATGTTGTACAAATATATCAGGGATTTGAAACTTTTGGGAATAAACAATGAAGGTAACCCTCTTTTGGTCAGCGGCTCGATTCTGTTAAAGAATCTACTGACACTAATTTCTAAATTGTGGCACTTTTCCTCTAGTTGTGTAACCAGACTTTTCTTTGTGAGCACCTTCTTGACCTCTAGAATTTTTGTTGTTCTATCCTCAACTCCAAGTTCCTCCAATTCATACCTGCTCTTTGAATTTAAAAATCTGATTATATTATTTGTTGTCTCAGGCATATCCCAAGCTCCTTGGTTGCTTTAGCTATGGCATCATTTACCTTTTCAATTATCTCTTTATGTTCAAATATGATTTGAATAGAAGTCCATATTTAATTCATAGAATCAATTATGCTTGTCCAAATGATCTCCTTTTCCTGGCCAATGGTCTAACCAATGGAAGCTTCCTTCACTTCCTTTATCAATCTTTCAATCTGTTTTTGAGCTCTTTGTATTTCTATTTCATGTGCATTGTCAGACCTTACCTTTTGATCCTTCAAGGTACTAATTTGTGCTTCCATATTTTTAATCTCCTCTGTTTGGATGGACATATTCTCCATGGCTTTAGCCAGCTATTCTGTACCACCTAATGTTCCTGTAGCCAGCTATTGAGGGGCTTTCTCTTTTTTTTCATATTTTTTGGAAATCATTTGAAAATTTAAAATCATACACAATATGAAATTGCAACTTGTGAAGTACTCAATCACCTTGAGATCTTATAATTTATAGGACCCTAACAGTGGCTCCAGTTGG
This sequence comes from Pinus albicaulis, assembly GCA_034641835.2. NCBI lineage: Eukaryota > Viridiplantae > Streptophyta > Pinopsida > Pinales > Pinaceae > Pinus > Pinus albicaulis. The sequence goes on along the minus strand of CM076579.1, from coordinate 60,458,332 downwards.
GGATGGAACTTCTCCAGGTGAAGTGTCAAGAATATAAGACTAGTAACCTTGAGTGCTCCATTTTCTGCAAAGTCTTCATCTGATTTCTTTTTCTGCTTTATGATAGATCATCAAACCAGGCTTAGGGCCTCCTCCTTTGCAATGTTCTCTCAGTTGTTCACACATTTCATACCAGCACTTTGTTGCCTATGTTCTGCGGATTTCCTTTAATTCGCAACACTCAGCGTTTTCTAAACCTGGTCCTAGATGGAAGCGATTCCACACAGGTTAGTTCTTCGATTTTCCCAAGGTTTGTTGTTTTTATATTACAATGGAATAAGTATTGTTCATTAGCTAAACCCCATTATTCTGCATTGCAGGGTTTGTATGGCAGTATGGAACTCTCCACTAACAGGTAATTTTTTCTTTTTTTTCTTTTTTCTTTTTTCTTTTTTGTTGGGTTATATAGTAATTTGTTTAAACCCTTTTACACTCCTCTCGCTTATTCTTAATTCTCATTTGATTGTAATTTTATTTCATTTTATACAGGTAAACCCTACCATCCAAGAGGAGTTGCCCTTTACTTCTCCAGTTTATGCAAGGGTTTAACCAACACCATACCTCCAAGTATTTCTCCAGTCCCAGTTAGGTTTTGGTATCTCATCTTTCTTTTGTTCATCACACTTAAAAGGGATTATGAACCCCACCGACCATGTCGTTTTGCATAGGAGTACTCCTTCTCATTCAAACGTCGAACTTCCAGCAAACATGTAACCCCATCATATCTCAGAGCATGAAAATTGTGGATGAATGTTGAGAGATTACTGTCATAAAACTGCGGTGCATATGTTGTCTTGCCACCTTCCCTGGTACCATAATTCATGATATGAATGTGTGATGCCACCTCTCCATACAACTAAAGTGTGTGAGAGTTGGAGTGAGGCCGCCCTCCAACCTTTCCCTTCATCACATTAATCATGATGACAGTCCAATAGCATTAGGATCGTCGTCATGATTAATGTGATGAAGGGAAACGTTGGAGGGTGGCCTCACTGCAACCCTCGCACATTTGAGTCATATTGAGAGGTGGCATCGTGCATGCATATCATTAATGGTACCTGGTAAGGTGGCAAGACAATTTCCATGCCATGGTTTTATGATAGTAATGCATCAACATTCATCCAAAGTTTTCATGCTCTGAGAGAGGATAGGATTATGGGTTTGTTGGAAGCTTCACGTTTGAACGAGGAGTCTTACATGGACATCCACCTGAGTGTAGACGACCTTCTTCCCTCGACAGTTTATCCTAGTGGGTATGTTTATTTTCTAGGCCTCTCTTTTTATACCCCCCGTGCTCGTTGAGTTTCTCTATTTAATCACCAGAGAAGTGTTTATATTACAATTATTGTAGTCAGTTGGAATCTCACATGTGATTTTTGGAAGGAAACAATGGATTTTTATGAAGGAATGTTTGAATATTGCACTCTTGTTTATGTTTATTTTGGTATCTTGCTAGCTCGCATGGGGATGTATTGGGTTTCTCTGGTCTATCTTTTTATTTATATCTCATGCATGGATGCCTGTGTTTACTGTTGAATTTATGTGACCTTAGGTCTAGGTTAGAGTCTTAAATCACTTACGCTACAAAACGAATAATATCAACCATAAACTACTTTGCATAGCAGAAAATATAAAGCAGTAAATCACATATGCACAATATACACAGTTTTAAACAAATTTGTATAATAACGTACAATCCCCAATATTCGTTATATTAAACCAATTCTGAATAATACAACAATCTATGGCATACAACATATAATGACAACTTTTTTGTAGCTTCTTTGTTGTATCTTGTCTTGTCAGTCTGTCGCACCCGCACTGCTCACTAGTAGTGCCTTAGTCCATCAAGGCCACTACGCATCGATACTCCAAGAGGGCTACCACCTAACAATGATGTACATCCTTTTGTAGAGTGTACTTGGGTTGATCCAATATTCTCTCTAGTTTGGCCAACACTTGAGCTCCAATCTGCCATGTTAGAAACAACTTTTTTCCATCAAAGTATTTCTTCTTCGGCACCTTCCTTCACCCAACCTTCAAATTCTCTTCGTCCTTAAAGATAGCTTGTCTAGGGCTACTTTCGGTAGCCAACACGCTTCCCTCCAATAATCTTATGGCTCCCAACTTCGTCACTGCTAAATCGGCTCCTAATATGACACTTCCTCACCTTGGAATGTCATATACATCACATCAAAAATTTGATCAATAAATATGATCCATCATTGGTCAATACTTGACCACATACAACTTCAAGACTATTTTTGTCACCATGTTGCACTCTTGCACTATTTTTCTCTGGTAGGGCATCACCTACAACCCTATTTCTCCACAAATCAACAACCAACCCTCCAAAAGATTGTGGTATCCTCTAAATAGAGTCCTCCACCCCTACGTTTCTCCTTCTAGCTGTTTTTGACCCAAAATTCAGCTCTTAGAGGTAGCCTAGCTATTGGCTAAGCCCTGCGGCCTAGCACAGCAGCTGTTGTAACTTACGACCCCCTCAAAACTCCATCACACAGCCTTTAAATAAGTTTGTCCTCTCCTCCATATTTGCGGCCTAACCTACCCAACAACACGTACTTATTACAACCATGTTCTTGTATTCAAACAACCCTTTCCTCACAATGTTGTACCTACAACAAACAAAGAAACCCACGCTGTGCTTTATACCTCCTCACGTTGTCCCTTTAAGCTCCTTCTAGCTCTGGCTAAGGCTCACCAAATTTCAGAGATGTATTGCTCAAATTAGAATCAAACACCTCCAATTTATATACTTTAGGCCTCCACGAATTTACTTGAAGAGACACATCTATTGGCACCCTTTTACACCAAGCCTACATGACTTTGTAACCAATAATTACCTTGTCAAATTCAAAAATTCATTTCTCTCTAAGGAAAACTCGGATTCAGACGATTCTCGATGCGTTGGAATTGTATCCCTAAGCATTATCATCCTCATCCATCACATGTCATATCTTCATCATAGTTTTGGCCCAAATCATGATGGGTGCAAAACCCCTCATTTGGGTTCCAAGCCCACAAGATGCCCTTGTGGTAATTTTCCCTCCAAACCCTAAATGCTAGGGCTTGGATCACCTCCCAAGCTATACAAATCAACATTTACCACCTTGAATGCTCATTGGTTTTGTTGGTCAATACATATTGGGCTCTCCCGGATATGGTTTTTCTTAATCTGTATTTTTATCCTATCCTAAGACGGTTTGCAGAGCCTTGGGTGATTTTCTAGGGACTCTTGTATTAGATCCATAACATTTTCCATGAAAATTTCTCGGTAGACAACCTTTTTACTCACTGTTATCTACATTTATGCCATGGTATTCTTATAGGTTTATATGTATCGAGAGGGTTTCAGGATTTTAAGTTTCTTCCCCGTTGTGAGCCCAAGGTTATAACACCCTATCCCAAGGTATGCCATCCTTCTGGTATTAATTTGAACAAGCACATGGCTCACTCCTCCCTTGTCAAATGCTCTTCGGCTTGTGGAGGTCGTGGACGTGGTAGGAAGTTGGGGCCGAGCAACAGAGATAGTCAACCCCAACCTTGCCGAGCGAGGAGTAAAGGCTGCAAAAATACCTCATGACTCATCTGAGATGAAACTCAAGCATTTCAAATTAGTACCTTTTCATAGGACCACCAGTTAATTTCGGGTTGGGACGCAGAGTTGAACCAACATGATGCAAACACAGATATTGATTTGGGTCATTGGCATGATTTGGTTCCCTACCCAGGTCATTCTACAGGAAGGTCTTCAAGTATAAACATATAGTCTATATTTATTGGTTAATGAATAATATAGTATCCAAAGCCTTGGATAACCCTCTTGTTGATTCTTCCAAGACTAATCATAGACTTTCAGAAATTCATAAGGAATTTCAATTGATTCAGTTCCAGTTCCAATTACAGCAACACAATGGCCGCCTTAGCCGCATTGAGAGACATATTCCATGCCTTCCACAAACATAACTACTCGGTTCAAGCGTGAAGGATCCAGCTCTAGTGGATTTTTCAAATGAATTATATCATGTTTGGATTAATTTTTTATTTTTTATTTTGTCACATGAAGTATTTGCAGACTATGATTTCCAGTTTTAGTTCTTTATAAATAGAAGGTTTAAAGATACTCATACATATATATATTTTCTAGACAGTATTAAACTCTTATGTTTTTTGATAGCCTATAATGTAGCTAGGTGTCCAACAGATCTATATTCCCTTTGAGTAGGTTGAGGCCACCTAACCACTTCAATTCTGGTTGTAACCTATCTTTTTTGAATAAATAAATGGAAAAGGTCTTGTCAAGCTTACAAAAAAATATACTATATTTATTTCAATATATATATATATATATATACACCACATTATGACCCACGAAGTGTAGAATACACTGTGGTGGGGTGTACTGTTAAGGAACTCTGTGATGTGAAGGCCATTGGTTCGAAAATACATGGCAAAAAATCCAGCCATGTTAAGGGTTGATGTGGTCCAGGATGAGTGCGATCCCGGGTTGATTTTGACAACTTAGCCCCCCTGGGTCATATTTTTTTGACAACTTAAACCCCCTAGGTCATTGTTTCTAAAAGAAAAGATTAAATGTGCAATCATCTCGGGACTCGCACAACTTATCAATAAAAAAATATATCATATTATCATCTAATTTTTAAATAATAAATTGTGTTTTTGCTTCGATAATTGTCAACTTCATATGTTTTAATTAAAGTTAAAACATAAATAAATTATTATTATTATTATTATTATTATTATTATCCAATTTTAAGGTCACGACAAAGCAGGTGTATGAGACCCCCTTGTTTGTGGGACAAGGGAGCCACCTCCGCAGGTGTATGAGACCCCCTTGTTTGTGGTACAAGGGACCCACCTTCGTGTAGCGATTTGACTGCTAAGTCTACAAAGGCATACATACTCTACCCCCTTCTGGTTTTGAATGTGTGACCTCTTAGGAGGAAACACACGATCTTAACCAATAGGCCGACTCAAGATAATTTCACCTCACAATGAACTATCTTGCTCATCTTAATTTATAAAAGAAAAATTAACAAAATATTTTTATTAAATTGGATAAAATTAAAGTAAAAATTCATGGGAGAAAACTAATAGATTAAATAAATTTAAAATACAAAATCATTCATGGGGGACACTTTTTTGAAAATATATTTAACATAATCAAATCCGATGACTAAAAATGAATGGTTTAATAGGTTATAGATGCAAGTTATATGGCATAAGCTAACTTATAGACAAAATATTCTTTTTCATCAAAATCTGGTGGTACAATTTCAAGCAAATTTATGATTTTCTATTGTTTAAAACACCATTTTGAATGAATAAATGGATTCAACGGCATGAAAACCATGGGACACTTAAATTGTATAGATTAAACAACTTAAACTCAAATGTTTAAATTTATCTACCAGATTTTGGTTAAAATTAATGAGAGAACATGCCCTAAAAAGGACCATTTCATATATAAGTTATATATAAGCTAGACCACACACACACATATATAATTTAATAGAAAATTAAAATTTATGGGAGAGATTTTTAAAAACTTGTGTTTAGGTTGTTCAATCTATAGAATTCACAATCTTGCTTGAAATTTTCACCGAATTCAAGTACACCATCTTCTTAAAGTCAATATATATATATATATATATATATATATATATATATATATATATATATATATATATATATATATATATATATATTTCTGTGTGTGTGTGTGTGTGTGTTAAATTTGACCATAAAAAATTAACATAGTAATAAATTTCATACAAATTATGTGTGTGTTGCATTAAAATACTTAATAGAATATAACTATATATATTGATGATTTAATAAATGCAAACATATATATATGAGAGATTAATTAAACACTTTCACAATAATTATAATAAATAATATATATATATATATATATATATATATGAAAATGTCCATCTCAATTTATAAGTGAAATTAAGAATTATAAATAAAGAAATTAATAGAGGAAATTGAAGCATTTTGTTTTGGCCAATTTTATTCTAAATATAGTACATTTTTTTTTAAATCTTATTTTTAAGTTGTTTAATTTGCAAATATAAAGTGTCTCCCGGTTTCCATTTATGCATTCAAAAATTTGGTTTAACCAACAAGAAACAACAATCTTTGTAGAAATTGTATTTTCATATTATGGCCAAAAAGTCATTTAGTCTATTAGTTAGACTACACATAATTAAGTTTAAAAATATATATTACTTTTTATTAATTTATAAGTTTAAATTTCAACAATAAAAAATAATTAATAATTTTAAAAAATAATTAATAAATATATATTATACTTTTTTCAAAATTTTCAACATAAAGTATTATTATTATATTATAATTTATATTAATTTATAAAAATAATATTTAGCAAAAAAAACACTATTACTTAATACATAAGAATACTTGAGACATGAAAAAAAACTATAAATTATAATATTTTTAATATTAGCATAGATTTATCTTAACTTTGGATTTACCAAGAGTCGAGAGGCATCAAATCTCTTGAGATACACATCTCTTTTAAAGTGAAAAGAGATTTGATCCCTCTTAGTTTTTGGCAGATCCACAGTTAAGATGGATCTAGGCTTGCTAGTACAAAATAAAGATAATTACATAATTAGATCCACTAACGAGAATTATATATGAAATAAAATTAAATTTAGGAATTTTTGTTTATTTTTTTAAACAGAAATGCATTTTTTGTAAGGTTCTAATTTTTTATTATTATTAAGGAATAACATATTCTCTTCTTTTTTTTGTTATTCAAACACATTTTCTTAACTTACAAAATTTGATTAGGTATAGACGAATCTAACCATATATCTACATCTATTAAAAAAAATTGAGTATGTTCAATTAACATAAAATAAATTAAAATTAATTTGGACATTAGGTAGTCCACCTCCACCTCTCTTTGACGTAAAGGAAAATTGCTAGTACTAAGCCAGCTCTCGCTATAGACTAGCTCTATTCCAAAACATCAACATATCTACTTACCATACTTCAACCTAGATGGGGAGGATAAGAATTATTTGGGGAAACCACCCAAACTAAACTCAATTATGTGTGTGTGTGTGTAATTTGGTTACATGTTGTTTAGAAGGCAAAAAAATAGTATACTGTAAATAATAATATGTAATTTCATTGCTTTGTGTCTATTTTGGAATATGTATACATAATTTTAATGTAATTATCAATAATTATTATGTTGATGGTAGGGATTTAACCTATGCATAATATTTTAGAATATATATAACAGTAGTAGTCATAGATTAAATGTTTAAATTTATCTCAAAAGTAGTTGTGTCATTTTTACTCTTTTAATTAAATTAATTAATAAAAAAATATCAAGCATGCATTATGGTTTTTTAGAATGGTTTTGGCTTATTGTATTATAACAAAGCTTATTACAAATTAAAATTTTCAACAATAAAACGTGAACAAATATTTATAATTAAAAACCTTGTGATATATATTTTTTCTTATATATTTTCTTAATTTTTTGGAATATATATAAATTATTTTTCACATATAGAAATTAATATTTCTATATATATAAACCTATCACTACAATAACAATAACATTCTTCAAATTATTATATTAAATTAAAATATATATATATATATATATATATATATATATATATATATATATATATATATATATATATATGTGTGTGTGTGTGTGTGTGTGTGTGTGTGTGTGTGTGTGTGTGTGTGTGTGTGTGTGTGTGTGTGAAATTAATTACATACCATTAACCAAGTAATGATAGCCACATTATATATAAAATAACGTTGTAAGTTACATTGGACTTAGAAAACGTATCCATCCCTTCCCATAAGTTAATTGAAGATTTTTTGTTAGAAAATCCCTTACTTTAATAATGAGATTTTGTAATTAAATCTGTCATATATTTAACATTAAGGATCAAGACCAAATTCGATTTTTGTTATTGTTATTTATAAAATATTACAAAGCTCACAGAGATTTTTTTCCCCATCAAAGAATGATTTCTTTCATTTTTGTTTTCCCTTATTCATTCAAATCAGTTAGATGTCAGTTGTGGCAATCAAATAAAAGTAATTTCATATTACAATTTCTAACATCAAAACTTATTTTAAAAAATCTGCTAATAACCTACCAATTAAGTTTGAGGGTTTTTCTGTAACTAAATAAAAAGAATACGGAGGACAAAAGGTATTTGATATTTTTGATATCGCTACATGGAGTCTAAACATTAATTAGTTTTGCAGCGAGGAGAGTAAGGAGTCTTTCGTCCATTGGAGAGTTAAGGCAGATTGTCGAGAGTTAATGGCTACTGGATTTTTTGGCCGTTGGAGATTTAATGGGGCACTGCAAATCAGATTTTTGACGGCTCGAGACTGAAGGGGAAGGTGAAGAAGACGGCAAGTATGGCATGGGTGGCATGGCATAGGCATGCCCATTAGTACTCTTAAGAATATTAATGAGTCAATAGACTGGAAAATAAGGCTTTCCCCCTTCATGTCACATGTACAGTGCATTCGTTATTACTTTCATGTGAGCTTTCTCATCAGCACTCTGCATTCACGCTTCTTCTTACTATAGGGTTATTACTTTTCTTTCTCGCTTCTTCTCTATATATTTGGCCCCATACCCATGTTTATCTGTTCACTCAGAATGGTCTCCACTCTATTTTTTCTTGATTTTACCGTTAATCCCATCCAACCTTTCGCAATAAGGTCGTCCTCCAAGGCTAGGGCAGGGGCCGTATTGGATATTGGTCACGAGATCGAATCCAACACCATGCTTAATCAGTACAGGCTACGCGCTTGCTGGAATTGCAATGAAAAAAACTCACTAAATCATTTTGAAATTATGCTTTCAATGTCTGTGGGGTCTTGGTTAAACGGTGATGAGGCGGGCTATTATGAAACTCATCACAGGTTCAATTCCCTTCCTCAATCAGGGTTATGTATCTGGACACATTGATGAAGATGTAAAGATGTATTCCTACCAAACTTACACCAAAAAAAAAAATTATGCTTTCTATTTTTGTAATAATCTTTAATAATACCACCAATATTCTTTTATCTAGATGTATCTTCACTGTAGCGCAATCTGAAAGCAAGAAGAGTATTTAAAGCATAAACTTTTTTTTTTCAAAAGGAAATTTAAAGCAGGGACTTGCCTAGCAGTATGTATCAGCCAAATTGTATGGGGTCTAAATCATGACTCCGAACCGATTTTTCAAACTAGAGTTTCCATTAATTTATGTACTTTAGAGGAGCAGCTTGTTTTAGGCACAAGTTTTGCAAATTGCTCCGCTCTTATTCATAAGTTTAACCTTCTCCAAGACAGATCAAAATAGCTGCTTGTCTGAAAAGGTTTCTCTAGTGTGTGCTTCACATGTAATTGCAGTCACTGGAGAATCCAATTTTGAGAGAAATGCACCACAGATTCTTCCATTTCAGTTGCAGTTATATAGATGTTGGCATTTTTAATTCTCTGAAAATAAAATATGTTTGACTTGGCTCTTAAAATTGGCTGCATTTCGGATGCATGACAGTGAAGTTGATTTCACATCTCTACTTTTCACCAAGTTTGAAAGTTCCAAGGATTAATGATCTCCAAAGCTCAATGTCCACTTAACGATCTCTTTCAAGATGGTTATTTGATTGGTTCTGAACTCAATGTCTCTTCTAAGCCTTTCATACAATTCTATGCATTGCTTTAGCAGCCACGGGAACGTGAATACTTTTTGTGTACTTGTTGTCTCACTGTTTATGAAATTTAATATCATTTATTGAGTGTGTTTAGTTTTGCTATTGATAAAGCTGGGCAAAGCTTCAACATAGTTAGTATGTTGTGCATGCTCAATTCCTTGAGGAAGATGACTGATTAATTGTTTTCTGATTTCTACAAAGTATCATAGCATAGATATGGAAAGCCTTTTCGATTACATTATCATCACTCAGGCTAGCCTTCCATCTCTTTTAAACACTACTTTACAATTATTGTTATCAATTAGGAAACTTGCTCAGCTTAAGATTTTCTCATCTTAAACATGTTATCAATTTGTTTAATTCCAGAAGACATAGCATTCCCTATTTAAATAATGAATTGAGAAAGGAAGTTAACCAAAATCAATTCATAATTGGATTAGCCCAAATCGTTTTAATTTGTGGATGTCCAGTTGCTGAGTGATCTCCTTTTGAAAAGGAGGAGCCAGAAATTGGATTCTAAATTTTGTAGAAAAAATCACTGCCCCTTAAATAACACAACTATTAAATATAAAAACATTAAACAACCTCATACAGACTTATTGAGTGCCAAAATATTACACTGCGATTTTTTGTTCCTTTGTTTTTAATCACCTAGATGCCCCACCCTAATGCTATCTGAACTCTGAGCTCGAGGCCTTACGATTTTCTGTTCCTTTGTTTTTAATCACCTGGACGCCCCACCCAAATGCTATCTAAGCTCCGAGATCCAGGCTTTGGTGTTGCTGGCTTTTCTTGTTCCATATTTACTTATTTTGGGAAGGTGAATTTTGTTATGGTGTTCATCTTACTTTTTGGCTATTTTTGTGAATTGTTGTAAGAATGTTATTTTGTTATGGTGTTCATCTTACTTTTTGGCTATTTTTGTGAATTGTTGTAAGAATGTTTTTTATTATTTTAGGTAATGATATTTTTTAAGAATCTATATATACCTATATATAGTGTAGGTATAGCATTTTCTTTCTATTATTTTTTTTTAATACAATTTTATATGTGTAAATTGGAAATGATCTTGATCTCGATAGTTTTGAAAAATACTTCAACCTCTTTGCACCTAGGGATAAATGAATTTTCAAGAGTGAAATCCCACCTTTTATTCATATTTAAATTATATTAGGCGTTACCTTTGGAGAAAATGTTAGACATCTACTTCATCTACCATTTTGAAAATAGGGTAAAAAGAAAATAAGTAGAAAATTAATTAGCACTCAGACGTTTGCATCAAAATCTGAAATTTGGGGTGTCTTAAATATTGTTTGGTTTTGTGATCTAATTCAATTCTTTTGAAAATAGTTTTTAAACAAATATGAAAATGAACGTTGAGAATAGTATTATTATTTGTTGTGGTTTAAAAAGGTCACAAATATTTTTGAAAAAATTAATGGGTTTCAGTATTTTAGATTCTTCAAAAAATTTAATAGTGCTAAATCCATTTCAAACATTAAAAAAAAGAATTCTATTCTAGAAATAATTTCACCATCCCTCCAAAATTATAGTCTCACCAAAATTCATTTTTTGATCGAAAAAACAATAAATAAAAAAATGATGTTAAATCACTTGATTGGAAGGTATTTAAAATTGATGGAGAATCAAATTCCAAAAATTAAAATTTAACCAGGACAAGTTATGTATAAAAAAAAATTAATGAAAATATCACCCCTTGACACAAATGATTCAATTAGGCTTTAGCCATTGGAAAGATGTTGACATATACTTCACCTATCATTTTGAAAATAGGCCAGAAGGAATATAAGTAGAAAATTAACAAGCATGGAGTTGTTTGTATCAAAATAAATTAAAGTTTGATGTTTGTGGCGTTTCCAATGTTGTTTAGTTTCCTGCCTTCACTAAAATTGACCAAAATCATTATAGATATCGTGCTTAGAAACTATTGGATCTCTTTAAGAATCTTACAGTGTTTCCTTTGCAACATTTGGTGATGGTGCAATTGCTAGTAAATAAATTTTAATATAAATAATTCTTATTACGTCGTAAGGCATTCTTATTTGAAAACAACTCCCCTAGTTGCCATTGTGTCCATGTTTGAGTCACTGGATCATATGTTAGATGATTGAAATTTTATAGACCATTAGATCCACAAGTAAATAGAGGCATTCTTATTTGAAAACAACTCCCCTAGCTGCCATTGTTTCCATGTTTGAGTCATTGGATCATATGTTAGATGATTGAAATGTTTTAGGCCATTAGATCCACAAGTAAATAGTTTTTATATGTTTTTTATAGTGTTAGCTTTTTTTATTTTTAATAAGTTAGATTGAATTTAAGTTTTGGTGACTTTTAAGTTAAAATGTTGTTATTAAAAATTTGTTAGATTTTAACCTCAATTTAACATTTTCACTATGTCAAATTATACAAAATTAAAAATAAAATCAAATTAAATAAAAAGATTGACATAATGTAATGAACATTTTAACTAGGTCAAAATACAATAAAAATAAAAATAATAATAAACTATAAAAACAGCCCATGGTGTTCATGTGGAATTTAGTTTATTTAAAATTAAGATGGCCTAGATCAATCTTAACTCTAGATCTACCAAGAGCCAAGAAGGATCATATGTCTTGATATGCAAACATCTTTTAGCGTAAAAAGAACAATTTAACTCGGTCAAAATACAATAAAAAATAAAAATAATAAAATAAAATAATAATAAACTATAAAAACAACTCATGGTATTGACCCATGGTATTCATGTGGAATGTAGTTTATTTAAAGAGGGAAATTAAGATGGCCTAGATCAATCTTAACTCGGCATCTACCAAGAGCCAAGAGAGATCATATGTCTTGATATGCAAACCTCTTTTAGAGTAAAAAGAGAATTGCTATAATATAGATCTAAACTAATTATTTAATCAAATTATTTTTAAATGTTTATAACCATTATTCTTTTAAAAATTTATTTAATAAAATGTATCTAAATTTTCATACATCCAAATATACATAGTTTTACTTGTTCTATATTATTTTTATTACAACTATTTTATTATTCCAAAAATACATGTTTTTTTGTTATATATTATTTATGTTACAACTCTTTTATTATTCATGAGTAGTATCTCTTAATATAAATTTAATTAATAATGAAATTTTTTAAAATATGCGATCTTTTTTAAATTTCCAAATTATTTCATAGGACATGATTTATATTAAGCAATAATGTTGAATGTTCATAATTCTCATTTCTTAAATAACACTAAATTTACCTTTAATTACTTAATTGTAATAGTTTCTAACTACATAACAGTTTGTAACTACATACATACTCTTTTGGGTTTTTTTTTTGTTAATGAATATCAAATTTCTTCAGTTAAAAAAAACTATATATATATCTTTAATTATCTAATTGTAGCTAAAATATCTTACATGTTTTTTACTTTATAATCCTAAACAATTTTCATATTATATGATGTCAAACTTACTCAACTTTTTATTGCGAAATTTTAAACAAAGTTTTTCACTACATAATTTTAGCTTTTATAATTTTTTTTATTTTTCAATTCCAAACAAAACTTACAAAAGAAAAAAACCTTTGACTCGTTATTGTAGATTATAGTTTTACAAATTTGACACCATGTAATTAACAATAGAGTAAGTTGAGACAACCCTAAGGGGTTTTTTGTAGAAGTTTTATCATAACCTTTCCCTCCATCCAATATATATTGTAGAGTCTTATGAAGAGAGAGTATATTCTAGTTTATAACCTTTATTAGTTTATAACTTGATCCACAATCAAATAAAATGGCTATAAATGTCACAAGTTATCTTTCGCGCAATGATTTATTGACGTTCTCAGTTGAAATGTATCCTATTAGATGCATGGTGGCCAAAGACACAAAAAAATTCAAAATAGATATCTCTTATGACATCCATATTGTCTACAAACCATCCAAATTTTCCATCTTGTACAAAAATTTCTAACAATAACCGCTCAATTTACTCTTCAATTTTTGAAACCCCCACCCACGCTGGGGAGATCCCAATGTAAAATCAAATGTTGTGGTTTTAAAATGGTTTATAAACAAAACAGACAACGAGAAAGTCAATATTGTGGTTTAATGACTGATTTTTGAATCATTGTGATAAACAAAACATCACATTAGCTCACAGAATATATCTATGATAACAAAGTTTTGAATCATGATAACTAGGTGACAACCAAAACTAAGTTGTAGCCACAAGAAAAAAATCACAACAACTCACATAATATATCTAAGGTTGCAATGAACCCCATACATACTGATGGACCTCATCGCAATTTTAGTGCGCATAGAACACCACCCTAAAAAATTTATACTCTTGATAAATTTAGAATAACCTAAGGTGTCTAGATTGGATGTCGAGGTGGGTGGTACAATAATTGAGGATGCCTCTTAAAGGGTAAGGGAATTTAGATACTCTAGCCTTCCACCAAAGCTATAAAAAGTGAGACTTGTAGATTATAGTTTTACAAAGTTGACACTATTTGATTAAGAATAAGTTACAAACATAGTATTTAAAAAGTAATAAGAGGAAGGTACATGAGGGCCATGGTAATTAATGTGATTATTTGTACTATTTTTATTTTAAATAGTAATTCGTATTTGTATTTTTTTAAATGAATATTGTTAAATGTGTTGTACTAATTTTATTTAAAATAGTAATTTGTATTTGTATTTTTTAAATGAATATTGTTAAATTTGTAATAGAGTAACATGTATTAAATTGATATGCTAATTTTTAAGATATTTATTTAAAAAATCAAAGTATGGTGAGTTTTGTTTTATTAAGCTTTACTCTAGATGTGCATAGAATGAGTCTATCGCAAGTCCCAAACAAGATTCTTCTTTCTTTTCATATTATAGCTTGCACCTTGACACTCCTCCTCTGCTCCTCACACAAATTTAAACTATGAGGCACAAAGTAGTTGTAGCATATAGGAACATTTAGGTATGATAAGAAAAATGTGATACTCTATTGTAATTTTCTCTACAAATGTGATGGAAAATGTGCCGTAAATGTTGAAATTTTCATGGTTAATGTAGTATAAGCTACATGAAAATTTACAGTCTTGTATACAAGATCGAGAAAGATATGCCCAATATCTAACACCATAGAGCAAGACATGTTCACCAATTCAACAGTTGCTTCCAAAACTCTCTCAGTGCTAGAGTTGTTTTCTCAATAAACCTATTTTTATTGCTCCTGAACTTATGAAAGCCATTGTTGTTGCATATAGGAGCATTTAGATCTGATAAGGAAAGTGTGATATTGTGTTATAATTTTCTCTACAAATGTGTTGGAGTTGTTTTCTCAATAAACTTGTTTTTACTGCTCTTAAGTGATAAAATCCATCATTGTTGCATATAGGAGCATTTATCTCTGATAAGAATAGTGTGATACCGTGTTATAATTTTCTCTACAAATGTGTTGGAGTTTTTTTCTCAGTAAACTTCTTTTTACTACTCTGAAGTGATGAAATTCATCATTGTTGCATATAGGAGTATTTAGCGCTGATAAGAAAAGTGTGATACTCTGTTATAATTTTCTCTACAAATGTGATGGAAATTGTGCCATGAATGTTGGAAATTTCATGGTTAATGTAATATAAGATAAATAAAAATTCATTTCCTCTACAGAAGATCAAGAAAGCTATGTTGAGTAACCAACACCACAAAACAAGACATGTTCGCCAACTCCATAAATGCTACCAAATCTCTCTCGGTGTTGGAGAGATTTTCTCAATTGCCTTATTGTTACTGCTCTTGAACTGATGAAAGCAACCTATCCATACATGTTTTACTGTCTGCACAAAGAAAAAGAAAAACCAACTTCATATCAGCGATACTGAAAAAACAAGAACATGGCAGACATGAGGGACATCAATGGTAAAGGACAATGTGATATTTTGAATATTTTCAAACATCATGAAGGAAATAATACATAGGTGACTCAATAGGAATTGATCAAGATGAAATATGGAGGAACTGCACCAAAACAACCTTTGATTTTGAAGGTAGAAACTCACGATCTATTTCTTTATTCATGACGCATTCATGTTGGCATGATCACACAAGGTATTTAACTTAACTTCAACATAGGCCTCATGATTTGTAAGGCTCAAGGAAGAAGTATTGCATTAAGATTTCACTACCTGCTTCCATGGAAGAAAATTTTGATTTTCATTCCTCCACAATGGCTCCTTCTCTGCAACATCTTATTTCTTCTAGGTTACTCTTTCCTCTGCTATTTCCTTACGATGTTTCTTTTACAACATGTGGTGCAATTGCTAGTTTTAAAAGTACCCACTACCAAACCTATTGACCGATGACTACACCTCACAAAACTTTACAGAATTTTAAATAATGCAACCCACTTTAATATTACATGAAACAATGTGAATGACTCTTCCTTCAAAATTTTCCTTGAATAATCTTCATTCCCATATATCTGCATACATATCACAATTTGTAACAATAAAATAAAATGTCATGGTTAACCTTGTTATATATATAAAAAATAAGAAAATTATAAATGCAAGCATCATGGTGGTGGCATGTATCTTGGTTCCAGGGCCTTCTTTAAATGTTAAGCCATCCACGATTTTGAGACTATCAATTCCATATAGTTCTTCTTAACCACAACAATAACTCCGAACATGACATCCTGGATTAAAATGCGATGTTCTATTAATGGTATCACAGTAGAACTGAGTGACGACTGGATCGTCCGAGGTGTTCTATGGCAACTGTGAAATCCATAAGCGGTCACACCATGAGAGGACTCACTTCTTGTTGTATATGCAAATTTTCTCAAAGACTCTATATTCTGTATCAAGTACTTTCGTGGTCATGCTCCTTGCACGCATATTTGTAGGTATACAAGGTGGGAATTATATTTGTATGGAACATATGGATTTTTTCGAGGATGGTTGCTACTTAGCCAAAGCTCTTTCCTCTACAATGGTAACATCATCTTCTCAAATATGTTTCCACCCTACACATTCTTGGGGTGGGTAGAAGTGCTTCCATTTCTACTGGAAGCTCGCTGGACGAAACAATAACCCTTATCCGGATTGTTCAGGCCACACATTGTATTTACAGTTGTTTACAATAATGAAAGAGCTCGCCCAAGATTATGCAATAAAACCCAAAACATCAATTGTCTTCAGCCTGTAGTTACGAGCTATCTCAAAGACGAAGAAACATACTGCTAAAAATCCAACATGTTAAGTTTTCATGTGGAGTGCGGGGGTTAAAAATTCAAATATCAAATGCGACGTGCCACTTTTAAAAGGATTCAATTGCGTTCAGAAGGTAGCTAGTGAGAAGGTGGAAAGTGGAGAAGGTACATATAAAAGCTGTGAATTAGAATGAAAAGACACAACGGAGTAAGAGACTCCATACTGCAAATTCTCATCTACCAGCATTCTGAATTCGGCAGGGGATGGGTTTATCCATTTATGTTAACGAAAGTCGACAAAGATGGAGAGGGCCCAGTTGGCCACTTCGACCAACCCAAACAATGTGCAATCGAGATAAGCTTGGTGGGGCGCATGCCTCTGCAGTTGGAATAAATCGACATAGTGGAAGCCAGTGGAAATGAGTTAAAAAGTTCAACCCACATTCAATAAAGAAATGTATCACCATTATCTTGAACCACGTTGGGGAAGAGGAACCATGATAGCAAACCCCCATCTGTGTACATCAATGAGGGGAGAGGGAGGTTCCTCATTTTCTAGCAATTCATTGGATCACACAAACAAGGAGTAATTGTTTGATGGGGGAGTGTGGAACCCTAATAGAAGAGCTCCACCTCCCCTCGGTGACATCAACAAGGGGGTGGAGGGGGTTGGCTATTTGATCTTGGTTTTCCGATCAACCGTCGCTCATATAAGGGGCCTGCAAGGTAACATGGGTTATTAGGTTGATAGCCCTTTTGTTTTGAATCAACTCAGTTTTGTTTTCGTAAACCATTTCATTTTGGTAATGACACATGTGTAAAAGTTAAAGCGTTCTCCCATTTCCCGGTTCTGATTTTTAGGCCGATAGGCACTTGGATGACAGGCATTGATCGACATCTGGCACACCCCTTTTAGGCCTACTTTCGCTCTGGGATTCACATCTGGTTGCTCTATCTTCAAAACGGCCAGTGATAAACCCTCCATTAAGGTGCACGACCAACAACTATTTGCTTCCACGATGCGGGTTAAATATATATGCTGCGGTGTCGAGTCAGCTTCAGCCTGCAAACAAGCAATAGTAACTCGAGCTTATGGGCTGCAATCTTTTAATGAAACCATTTAGCAGTCTCCGGTGGACGAGATTCGCAGGGTTCCTATGGGTCATGCTGGTATTCAGCGTGAATTCTCACTACGTCGTGCTGGTATTCATTATGAATTCTCGCTACGATTTTATTGTTGCAGGGTACTGCTTTGCGAGTTCTATACTCCCAATCATACCATGGAGGGCACACTTAAAGTTGTTATTTAAGTGTTATTGATGTCATTTGGAAGGATTCTTGTTTGTTAGTGGATGGATATGGTACCCTGCAGACCTGGGATTGTAATAACATAGTGGCTAAATTACTGCAAGATCCAATATTATAGTATGATGTGCACCATTTTTTCTGCTCACCATTATCGTCTTTTCAAACTGGAGATCACAGATTGTTAGTAATAGTTTATGTTTTTATGCTTATTTTTGCATTTACATGATGATTTTATTGATCAGGAAGTAATATGTATTTGTTATTAAGTTATTTGGTGGTATGGATGGAGGTGTTAATGACAAGCTCTCAAATCTTCAGACTATGTCTTCAAGTTATAGTGGAACTTCTTCTAATTCATTTTGTACTTTAGTCATCAACCTCCAAATTTAAATACAAAATTTAAATTCCTTAAAATTTGTTACACAAATTTTAGTTTCATTAAACCCACTTCATAGTCTTTCCATAATTGCCGGAATCACAAGTCAAACCCCAATAAACATAATATTCACAACATTTGACTTTAGTGACGAAACCGAAGTACATTAAAATATATAATTTGCAGAAATAAATTAAATCGAAAGTTTTATTTATTATTACGAAAATTAAATCGATGAACCAGTAAGTTAACATCGTTTGAATATTGCAGAAAACAAAATTTGTTGCGTTGGCTTAAAGCATTTTGATGGCCATTCAATTCCACTTGAATCTCTCTAAAAGGAAATCTTACTAATCCAGCTTATGATATACTCAATTATAAATTAACACATGGGAAAATCAATTTATCCAAAGCTCAACTGGATTCAACTAAACCCAAAAATAATTCGAAAGAAAAATAGACATCCGGCATTTGACAATTATGTCTACCTTCACACTGGTACAGAGGAATTCTAAAATTCTTCTATTTAATTATTTTTCCATCAAATCCTCCTCTCCCTCAATACATTGCAACTTACACACACACACACACACACACACACACACAGATATGTATTCACACAATCCTTTCAATTCGATTCTTTTCAATCAATTTTTTCTAATTTTGGATAAAAGTCCTATTATATGATATTTGCCTAAAAATCCTCAACTAAAAACTAAATTCAATTATTCAAATACAAGGCGGTTTAAATCCCTGAATATCAGTCAAATCCTATCTACCAAAACAGTGAATTGACAGCTAAAGGAACCGACTCCTTTTCTTGTAATTTTTTTTTGTCTTTTTGGAATAAAAATGAAGCAATTTTTCCCCTCGAGCCTCGTGTTCCTGTATTAGACTCCCAAGGACAAAATTCTTCATGGGCTCCTGTCCACGAGCTTCTCTACAGAACTACCCAGTTTCTGTAACATGGTTTCTGTCATCCAAGTAGCCTCTGCAACTAGTTGATCTTTCCACTTGATCAAATACTCAAAGTATTCTCATCCTCTCATTTTCTTAGACAATATTTTATCTAAAATCTTCTCTAGCTTCAATGTTTTTTCTCTGGGTAACTGTTTCAACCAGCCAATCTCTTCTTTGTCTTCAGTTGTATCACCTGTGTCTCCATCCTCATACATGTAGAAATCATCAACATTGAAAATTGGAGATATTCCAATGTCAGGGGGTAATTCAATTTCATATGCATTTACAGAAAATTTTCTCAATACTCTGCATGGCCCAATTCTCTTAAAGTTCAATTTATTATATGCCCTTTTTGGAAATATTTCCTTCCTCAAGTGTGCTAGAACCAAATCTCCAACATTAAAATTAACTTCCCTCTTCTTCAAATCTGCTCTGCTTTTGTATTTAATGTTGTTGTCCTGTAACTGTTTTTTTACCTGGTCATGTATTACTTGAATTTCCGAAGTAAACTCTTCTCCATCAGCACTTCTCATCTCTGCTTTTCCCAAATTCCCTAATTCATACACACCTCTTGGGTGCATTCCATAAACTCTATGGAATGGAATGTGCCCTATAATCCTATTAGGAGGGTCATTATAAGCATATTCAGCCTGTGCCAAAATTTGATCCCACTGTTTAGGATGTTCACATGCAAGACTTCTCAAAATACTACCCAAGCTTTTGTTCATCACCTCAGTCTGTCCATCAGTCTGAGGGTGACAAGATGAGCTGAAACTCAGTTTAGTACCAAGATTTTTCCACAATGTCCTCCAAAAATGACCAACAAATCTGGTGTCCCTATCAGAGACAATGCTTTTAGGTAACCCATGCAACCTTACAATCTCTTTGAAAAACAAATTAGCAACATGAGTAGCACCACTGGTTTTATAACATGGAATAAAATGTGTCATTTTAGAAAATCTGTCAACTACATCATAGATTGCATCATTCCCTCTCTATTTTTTAGGTAAACCCAAAACAAAATCCATACTTACTGTTGGTATCCCGTGTTTTGACAGTTTGGAAAATCAAAAGACAAGGCAACATCAGAACCAATCTTTAGAGTTCCAGGATCTAGTCCTCATGTTCTCAGAGAGGGATCTCTCAAATATTTGTTTGCAAAGGTTTATCTTGTTTGCTTTGGTTATGGATTTTAGACTAGTTATTACGTGCAGATGTTTGTTTGGTTGGGTTGAGTTGATACAACAGAATATGAAAGGTCTAGGAAAGATAGACAGAAAGAGGAAATATCCGGTTCATTGGGCAATAGAGTCAAAATAAGATCATGACAAACTCTTCAAGGGATATGGGATATCAAAGGGCAAATCTAACTTGGCCACAGGATCCTTTGTTTTGGAATGAGATGGACATTAATGATTTGGAAAAAGAAATTTAATTCTCAACAAAGGGAACTTGAGAAACATGACTTAACAATAAAGAGATATTTGATAGACAGGGCTAACCATAAATTCTACAAACATTCTTTAAGCAAATAATGATTTCAAGACAACTTCTAAAATGAAATCTAAGATTCGAGGAACACCCTATTTCCTCAAAGATCTTATTTTAAAGGATTTAGAAAACATAAAAGATTCACTGATAGTTGCATTCATAGAAGAGGGAACACCTAAATAACATCTGTGTTTGCAACTATAAAGACCTTCAAAACAACTGTTTAAGCAGGAGCAAAGGGTAAGATCAAAACCGACCTCTTTGGTTAACTTAAGACAATGGTACTTCAAAGGGAGACTTCAATAACAGCTTTCAAGTGATAGTAGACAAGCAGGGAAAACCATAAATCATGCTAAAACCAACTGTTGGAGCTATCAAGGAAATAAACGAGCATGAAGACTAAAGAGAAGTTTTAAAGCCTCTAAAATACTTCAGCAGAAGAAAACATAAAACAGTGAAGGGTGGACAGGTCTAAGGTGCTTCCAGGAGTCATTTCTTAGCCTAAAACTTTCAGCCTACTGTAGTAAGAAATTATGGAACATAATGAAAACAAGGAAAAAACATTTAACAGTTCAGAGCACTTCACCAACAGCCAAGCTCATGGATCAAATGATAGAGCCTTCTCAGGAACATACATGCAGCGGCATCATCAAGACATCCAAGACTCCAAATTATTTTCAACTTCAACAGACTCGTATATTTATTTCAGAGAGTTTCAATATTACAACTTGTGATCAAACAGCAACCAACCTTCTCATCTTATGCAGAAGTACTTATAGGAAGATGAGGAGGTGAGAACTAACAAAAATATCTCGTGAACTATTAATACAGATTAAATGACTTCTCGGTCTCTTGAGGGGTTCGATGGAGAAGTGTACAGGTGGATCACTGTATTAATGTTTTACAATTAATATCAAAGCTCGGCGAGAGCTTTATTTGACTTTGAGGCTCTATGTTCCGTCCGGAGCAATTCTGCACTATTTTCTATTACACTCCTTTGGCAGAATTAACTTCTTGGCAGCGCTGGAGGCAGATATTCCCTGAATCAATAACTTCGGCCTCTGTTTGAAAGGTTTGAGGCAACAGGTGGCTCTTTGTAGTAGCTGAGGAATCAATTCGCCTCAGTTGAAGCGGTGGAAACCTTTCTGTCATCAAAACATTTATGATTTTCTTTTAAACTGTGTTTTAGATTGGGGATCAGGCTTTTAATAACTGTCTTAGCCATAATTCCCACAAAAAATGTTTTCAATCTTCTTCTGCTGTGCTCTATCTTCAAACTGATACTCTTTAACTGTTTTTGAATTAAAACAGTGTCTTGTCGATGTGCAGGCCGCACTGGGCTTTTCGGCATCAATGCCCATGAAGCATTGAGAAAACAATGAAGTGAAACCCCACAGATGGTTCTCTTTAACAACTCGAAGGCGCAGGAAACGTCTTTCTCAACCCTCGGCTTTCTTTCATTAAACAATGGAAAACCATTAAAACACCTGCAAAACACAAAAATAGTTAATAAATCCTGCGGAAATAGGTTTAAACTGCTTCAGATGGCGGGGGAGGTGCGTAGCCGTCGGATGAAGGCAACCAACGGTGGAGATTTGTGTAGACGAGGCGAAAAGGAGAGCGGGGAGATGAACAAGTCGGAGTAGTTTTGGACCGTCCGATCTGGACACGTGGACGGTCCAGATTCAATCGAAGGGTCTCAATCGGAGGGGGCAGAAAAGGGGATGCGATTGAAAATTTCAGTGCGATTGAAACATTTCGATTGAAACATTCCGATTGAAACATTCCGATTGAAATATTGCGATTGAAACATTTCGATTGAAATATTGCGATTGAAACATTTCGATTGGAACATTTTGATTGGGTGATAACCGTTCGATCGGGTCTAGATCGACGGTCTAGATCCTTTGTTTTCTTGCACCGGCGGGACCCTTATACTTCGTAAGAAACCCATAAATTTCAATAAAAACCAAGGTTTTGAGTGAAATGGGCGGAATATATATATGATAGGTTGGCGCCCGATTGCGGGGCCACTGGGTGTATGGAGTACCATGGTCCCGGGCTTTATATAACTAGGGCCAATCGTAATCGAAACATTCAGGCCCGGTCTTTCAATCAACCCATTTTAAATTCTCCGATCGCGATTGCGCGATCGGTCTTTTTGATCAACCCATTTTATTTAAACACGTGATTTTGGCATTTTAAAACAAACTTTGGAATAATGGGTTTTCAAGTTTTACAAAGAAAAATATTGATCAGAAAGGGATTTTTCAATAGTTTAGCGCCCGATTGCGGGCTTATGGGGCAGATGAAATGATAATACGATCTGCGGTTTAGGACAAAGGGGCTGATCGCAATCGACATTTTGAAAATGGCTCACAAACATGCACACTTGAATCTTTTCGATTCGAGTAGTGCTTCATGGGTTTGGCGCTTGGTTTTTATGATGAGGGCGTATTGGGGAAGTGGTTTAGGGCTTAACCCAAGGGGCTTAGGTCCATAAAAAGACTTGTATTTTTATGATTTTTCACGGTTTTTTAATGGAAACAAGCGGTGCCGAAAGGGTTAAAAAGTGAGTTTTTAACCATGGAAAGGGTGATTTATGAAGGGAAGAAAGGAAAAGATGAATAATAGAGGAAAAATATGTGAAAAAAGGGAAAGGAAAAGAAGGTTAATTTCGAGTGGGAGAAAGGGAAAAGTGATGGCTTTGCAGCAGTTTCTTTTTTGTATTTCAGCAGAAATTTCAGAGTATGAGATGAGAACAGCAATGAGGATTTTGGACAAAGGCAGAAGGCCTTTCAAGGAGTCTTCAAAAGCCAACAATTTTTAGTGACGAAATTTGTTCTTTGAAGGCTCAAAACATATTTAGCCACCTTTGGGTATAACAAAATATTATAGGTGGCTAACAGTGGCTCCACTTGGGGATGGTGCCTTCTTGAAGGCATCAAGAATTTAGACTTGATTTCTCTGGGAGGTAGGCCTGTGCCTGATCCATTATTCCTTCTGGGATGCTGACCATGTGCCTCATCCAATGAATTTCTCTTTCTTTGCTGAATGGTCTTGATTAGCTCTGAAAAAATGATATTAGTTATGAAAAATGATGAACTTCATCAATACAACCTTCTACCTACCCAATCCTACTGATCTAACATTTTTTCTTCAACAGAGTGCACTTGGATTGGCAAACTCTTAACAACATTTTATTCTTTTGAAAGCAAAAAAAACTAATCTAATTCTACTCCTTATTTCTCCCTGAACTCAGATTAAACAGTTGAGTTCAGATGTTTCTCTACCTAATCTACTGTCTGTTGGGATTAAACTGTCCAACAGACTTTCATTCTCTAAATTCTAAAGCAGAAATTTAAAAATAGCCAAGTCAATATTAAGCAGTTTGACTTGCTGTGATCTATGGCATAAAAACAAGCTGCACATAGATTATTATTTGCAGAAAATTAAAATCAAAATAGAAGGCTTAAGATCTGAAAGTTTAAGTACTGCCTTCCCTTTCTTCACAGCTCTGTTTTTTACTTTGTTTGAGCTGTCTTTTCTTTTCTTCTGGTTCAGATTTTGAGTGATTTAGAACGAGATTTACACTTTCTTTGACTCAGAAAATAAAACAGTTTTGAGTCATCTCCTTTTGGAAACTTTGGTTCAGATTTTGAGTTTGTTTGAACCTTCAATTTCTATCCTAATCTATCTACTGATAAGCCAAGATTAAATAGTTTGGAAAATCAAATTTACTACCCTATCAGCAAAAAATTGAAAGCTAATTAGTCAAGATTAAACAGTTTGACTAACTAGAAGTGTGTTTTTACGGGAGTGGCATTTAAGCCTGCACACTTTCAGATTTGTTTCTTTTTTGGTATGGGGCTATACCTTTCTTGTTTTGACAACCTGCCCTCTTTTCCTTTTTCCTTTTTTTTTTGTATTTTTGAAGTTTTATAACTTTTGAATGCAATGGTTAGACTATGATATTTACAATGGAGACAAAAATGCTTTGAAACTTAAGACTCTTGGAAAAAGTAATGCTTGAGCATCCTGCCATTGACAGGACCTCCATATAAGTCTTCTCCATTCAATTCTTTCAAGAAAAATGTATTATGACCCCTCCTAGCATGAATAAATATATGGCCCTTTCCACAAGTTCTCAAACTTGCCATGTTTCCCCTTCTCTTCCCTCCGTGAATCCCACTTAAGAACAACACTTCCAACCTGGAAATTGTTTGCCTTAGTCCTTTTATCAAATTGCTTCTTCATATTTTCTTGGACTAACTGTGTTCTCTCATAAACTTCTTCTCTAGTCTGCTGCAAATGAATTGTTTGGTTGATCCTCCTCTGCATATCATTTTCCTCAACCTGTACTTCTTGAAGGAGTTTTATGACTGGAACTCCTAATGAGGTAGGAAAAATTGCATCCATGCCATAAACTAACTGATAGGGGGACATATTTATTGATTTCTTTGTAGTTAGTCTATCAGCCCATAAGGCATGAACCAACTTACTATGCCATGATTTTTGATTTTCTTCCAACAGGTTTTTAATGATATTGATGACACTCTTGTTGGAGGATTCAGCTAATCCATTTCCTTGGGGGTAGTAAGCAGTGGAATGGCCCAAGGTTATATGGTATTTATGACAGAAATCAACCATCTTTTTGGATTTTAAAGCAGCAGCATTGTCTGTTATGATTTTTCTGAGACAACCAAATCTGGATAGGATGTGGGTTTCAAGAAACTTGATAATGACAGAGTCATTAGCATTCCTGGTAGGTATAGCTTCTATCCATTTGGTGAAGAAGTCAGTGGCTGTGAGGATCCACTTATGTTGAGCTAAGGAAGATGGGTGAATTTCTCCAATGAAGTCCAGCCCCCATTGTTGAAAGGGTGCCTCAACTCTGATAGGATGTAGGGGTAAGGGAAGGAGTTTTTTCTTGCCATCAAAGATTTGACACTTATGGCAAGACATGACGAGCTTCTGAATATCTGGGAAAAGTGTAGGCCAATAGTAACCTGATCTGAGAATTTTGTTTGCTGTGGCCTTCCAGTAGAGGTGTCCTCCACATTCACGATCATGTAGTTCGTGCATGATCTTCCCTGCATCATCTTCAAGTAAACATTTAAGAAAAATTCCAACAGCGTTTTTCCAATATAACACTCCGTCTAAAATGCAAAAACTCAAAGCTTTCTGTTTCAAAAATCTAGCTTTAGTTTTAGACAGAGAAGGAGGAGTATTCAAATATAAAAGCACATAAACAATGTCAGCATACCAAGGGGAATTTAGGAAAGTTTTCTCAATAAAAGGGACATCGTATTCTTCCATTTCTTCCAACACATCCACCATATTTATGTCTAGTGCTTGGAAGTTGGACTCGGCCATAAGTTTTGCTAATCCTTACCCCTTAACAAGTTTGGTGGGCCTAATTTCTAAGTCATATTCAAGAATAGTTGCAATCCATTTTCCCCTTTTACCATCAGGGTCTTGACTTATAATATCTTTGACAACAGCATGAGGAACAAAAGCAATTATGTGAGAGTGTAAAATATAAACCCTAAAGTCCTTTAATGCTTTTACTAATGCTAAGGCTTGTTTTTCCATAATGTTATAATTGAGAGGAGCGTCTCTTAGGGCCCTACTAAAAAATGATATCGGTTGTTCTTGTCCGAGATCATTCTTTTGAAGCAAAACTGCAGCTAATGTATGTTCAGATGCAAAAGAAAAAATGTAAAAGTCTTTGGTAAAATCAGGACTAATCAGTATTGGCGCTTGGGTAAGAGCTTTTTTGACTAGTTCGAATGATTTTTTGGCTGGCAAAGTCCATTTTACACCCACATTCTTCTTAAGCATGTTTGTGATGTTTTTCAATAGCTCAGCAAGGTTGGGAATAAACCTTCTCAAAAAATTAATCTTTCCGATGAAAGATTGCAATTCTTTGAGGCTTCTAGGATGGCTGATTTGCAATATGCCATCTATCCTCGTAGGGTCTATTTTGATTCCCTCTTCTGAAAATATGTGACCAAGAAGTTTCCCTTCTTGGAGTCCAAAGAGGGTCTTCTTGGGATTTAGTGATAAGCCAAATTTCCTACATTTCTCAAAAACCTTCCTTAGGTGAATCAAATGTTCTTCATCAGTTTTTGAGAAAACAGTTATGTCATCAAGGTAGATAATTATAAAATAGCCAATATCTTGAGAGAAGGCTATGTCCATGGCCCTTTGGAAGGTGGCCCCTGCGTTCATTAATCCGAAAGGCATTTTGACATACATAAAAGTTCCCCAAGGTGTGGTAAAAGCAGTTTTGATTTGATCGCTTGGGAAAACTAACACCTGATTGTAACCCGAGAACCCATCTAATAGGGATATTCTTCTTGATCCAAATACCCTTTGAAGTATATGGTCCATCTTAGGTAAAGGGTAGTTGTCTTTTAAAGAGGCTCTGTTTAAATTTCTGAAGTCAATACAGAGCCTGATCTCCCCAGTTTTCTTTCTAACAGAAACTAAATTTGATACCCATTCCGAAAATCTAATGGGTACTATGATCCCAGCGTTGTACATTTTCTCAATTTCTTCCTTAACCGAAGGTAATAAAAGGGGATTTATTCTCCTTAGTTTTTGTTTAAAAGGCTTTTGATTTTCCTTCAAGGGGATTTTATGCTGGATGATGCTGGTATCATATGATTTCAAGTCTTTGTATTCCCAAGCAAACACATCCTTAAATTCTTTAAAAAGCTTTATGTACTGTGATTTTATGTGGGCTGGGAGGGTGCTGGACAGCTTGATCATCTTGGGTTCTGCGAGACTGCCTATGTTGTGTTCTTCTACATTTGTCTCCACAGGCTCCATTCTGTGTTCTTTAGCTACATCGTTGAGATCAAACAGGTGTTCTAAAGGTGTGAGGCCTCTTGGGATTTTATCATTTTTGCATTGTAAGACTTCCAAGTCTTCTCGGTCTTCATTGTTCACTACCTCTGCTTCAAAAGGATTTTCGCAATGATTTATATCAGCAGGATATGTCATTTCAGCCTCTGGGATTTGTTCAATATACAAACAGTTTTCTTCATGGCTAGCTTCCGGTGTTGGTATGCTGAAATCATTTTCTGATTTTAAGAAATCACCTATGTGTTTGTCAGATTCGAACACTTGCCAGTGATCTTCGTTATCAGGCACAGCAGGTCTGTGTTTCACCTTTATACTGAGTTGTTCATTTATCTCAGGTACTTGGCAATTACTGGCAGTGAAGGCAAGTTCATTTGCTAGATGATTCTGTGCTCTAGGGATAAAAATGAGTTCATATTTTTCGAAAGTTTTTAACAGGTCAAGGGCAACATTTCGATATTCCCTAAGCTTTGGATTCTTGGCTGAGTATTCTCCTTTGATTTGTTTGATGATAAGCTCAGAATCCCCTAAAATGGATATCCTTTGGGCTTCTAATTCTTTAAGCAGTTGTAAGCCTAGGAGAAGTGCTTCATACTCGGAAATATTGTTAGTGCATGGGAAGTCTAATTTGTATGAAAAACTCTGATTTGTGTTTTGAATCCAGACACCTGCCCCTGCACTAGTTTTATTACAGGATCCATCGAAATTTATTGTCCAAAGTATATTTGACTCATTCTCATTTTCTTGTCGCTATTGATCGTCAATGTTTTGAAGTTTATTCGAGGTGAAATTTGGTGGATCTATATTTTCTTTACATGGTTGAGTGATTTCATCTTTGTTATACAAGATAAATGAATCTAAACTTGATTGAATAGAATAGATCGGAGTGTTGTTTGGTTTGTCCATGTTACTCACCATATACTTCATGTGGGTTTCCCTGTATAGTCTTCTATTTTGGTTGAAAACAGGGATGGTGGCATAAGACATGTCCATTTGAAGGCTTCCTTGAAGTTTGGCTCCCCATGATCTTGATAAAAGCATGCCATACTTAGGGGGAATGTCAGCTACCACGATGTCCATCACTAGATTCTTGGTAGGGATCTGAGCTAAGTTAACACATAAATCTTTGATTAAACCCAAACATTTGACTCTACTTGAGTCAAAGGAATACAAATCTTTGTACGGTTTAGTAATTTCTAAGCCTAAGCTTTCCATTACTACTTTGGGCATTAGATTGTGTGAAGCTCCGGAATCTAACATGGCATTGTGTAGGATTTTATCGTGTATGCTCAAACTGACATAGAAGGGAGGGAATGGCCCTTCTTGATATTTTCCTTCAACTTCTAGGCCAAACAACAGCTCAGGTTTGTCGTCTGTCAAGTTTAAGGTGTCAGTATCACTTCCTAAGTTTAAAGCTTTTAAAACTTGGTTTTTGTACACATCTTGGGTTACTAGTTCAGCTAGGGGGATGGTAATCTTAATCTTGGCAATCTCCCCCTCAAGGCTAAAAGGAATAATTGATTTCTTGATATTTACATCTTTTTTTTCAATTAAATTCCTTTCAGCAATTTTACTTTGCTGAACCTGGTTTGGGATAGTAATTGGGATGGTTTTATTGGGACTACTAGCTGAAGTGCTAGGGGTACTTTTTTCAACATTTGGCTGAATTCCCTTGTCTTTATTTGAGTCTGTTTTCTTGGCCGAAATGTTGGTTTTTTCAGCTGTCTTTTTGGACTAGTTTTCCATATTCTTCTTGACAGCAATGCTAGTATTCTTATCTTTTGAATTCTCTACACTTCCCTTGCTCCTAAGATCATACTGTTTGTGCACCTCCATGATTGCATTTTCAAAACCCAATCTATAGTCATCAGAATCTTCATAGGTCTTTGTATTTTGATCATTTGAGAATAAACCTTGTTCTTCCTCGGTGAGGAAAACCTCATCCCCACTGTCTGATCCAATCAAGTTTACATGTGATTCTTCCAATCTTTCCAACTCCCTGTATTCCTCATATTGATCTACATAGTTCTGTTGAAAGGGAGGTCTGATTTGTTGGTCACTTTCTTTTTGCTCATCCTGATTGTTATCTTTTCTATAATTCTGATTTCTATTTCTGTTTTGATTGTTTTGAAGTGCAGTCTGGATTTGATTTGCTTGTGTTTTCTTAATTATGCTCATCTCTTTCATCATTTCTTCCAACATTCTCTCCATTTTTGAGCTTGAAGTAGAGGGAGGGGATTCCTCTCTGAAAGATACTCTCTTCTCAGTTTTCATTCTTGCTCTCTTTTCTAATAAGTTTACTTCCACGGAAAGGGCACCTCTTTGCATATCTTCCAAAGTTGCAAAAACTCTTTCTCTTAGTGAATATGTCATGTCTAGGTCAAACCCTTCAGGAAATTTGTTTAAAGCTGAGCCCTGAGGAGGTTTTAGTTCAGGGGAAAGTGCGTTATACACGCTGTTAAATCTGGTACAATAATCTTGTACACTTTCCCCAGGGTTCCTATGGAGATTGTTATAATCAGCAAGGACTTGGAGAGGATTTTTTCTCACTTCCCACTTGTTTAAGAATGTTTGATGGAAGCCTTGGAGGTCATTTATACTACGGGGGGCTAAACCTTTAAACCATTTTCTTACTTCTCCCCCTAAGCTCTGAGCAAACAGTCTGAGTTTGATAGAATCATCATCAATTTCATTTCGATCAAAATAGTCATTCATCTTATCCACATGTTGTGATGCAGTTGTAGCATTATTAGCATCATATAATGGAATTTTGGACTGATAGTCCTGTGGAGGATTGACTAGTGGTATATTAAGGGCTAAGGGAGCATACCATGCTGCCATGATATGTGGTGGGGGTGGATTAACAAGTGGTGGATTTGGCTAGAGTGGAGTGGTTTGAACAGTGGATGAATGGTGTACAGAAGTGGATGGAACAACAGCAGATTGCTGAGCTGATTTTGGATGAGAGACACCTAGGTTAAAAAGAAAATGTGGATCAGGAGGTGTTGATTCTCTATCAGGATATTCACTTGTTTCCGGGGATGAAAGTGAAGACTCAGGATCTATCTGAATTATATCATCAAATGACCTAGTTCTAAATGGGTTTACTAAGTCAACTTGTGATCGTTGTAGAGCTAAAAGATTTTCAGGAACTGAATTAGCTCTCAAGGGTGATCTGAAAACAGTTGAAAATTTAACCTTAGGAGACTTCCAAAGGATACTTTCTAGGTCATCAACTATCTCAGGTGGATCGGGGTCAGGATGGGCTCTAGTATAAATCTTCCTAGAAGCCACTATGCCGTAATTTGAGATCCAAATGACAGGAAAAGTTTAACCAAGTATGACAATCTTTGAGAGGTTAACTGATCTGTTTACACAAATATTGATCTTACAATCCTCTAACTGGATTAGGAAACTGTATAATGGTAAGGGTTCTTTCCAGTGGAGTCTTTAAGGTCTGCTCAGGATTATGGAGTCGCCAGGTGGAAGCGTTTTAGCTCCTAAGGAGGTAAAAGGTTTTATGGTCCACCACCATGTTTATTATGAAGCCAAACTTAAAATATTTTGGGTTTTTCTGACTTTATTTTGTTTTTATAGGTTAAGAGAGTGTTCTAAGTCTGATTTTTCACTTAGCTAAGGTGTTTAAAAAAACAGAGTTGCTCTTATGGCTTGGTAACTGGTTCCTTCAAGGTTTGATAAGGATTTAAAGGAATCCTAAGGGTTACTTAGTTTGTCACTGATTCAAAAGAGTCCTATCATGATTGCCATTATGTTAGGCAGTGCTTGAAGAAAGTTACTTATGTTATACCAGACCTAAAGTTGAAGGAAAGGTTTCGCAAACCTCTAATTCTTAGCAGGTCCCACCGTGATCGCCATTATGTTGGTATCCCGTGTTTTGACAGTTTGGCAAATCAAAAGACAAGGCAACATCAGAACCAATCTTTAGAGTTCCACGATCTAGTCCTCCTGTTCTCAGAGAGGGATCTCTCAAATATTTGTTTTCAAAGGTTTATCTTGTTTGCTTTGGTTATGGATTTTAGACTAGTTATTATGTGCAGATGTTTGTTTGGTTGGGTTGAGTTGATACAGCAGAATATGAAAGGTCTAGGAAAGATAGACAGAAAGAGGAAATATCCGGTTCATTGGGAAATGGAGTCAAAATAAGATCATGACAAACTCTTCAAGGGATATGGGATATCAAGGGAAAATCTAACTTGGCCACAGGATCCTTTGTTTTGGAATGAGAT
This sequence comes from Pinus albicaulis, assembly GCA_034641835.2. Taxonomy (NCBI): domain Eukaryota; kingdom Viridiplantae; phylum Streptophyta; class Pinopsida; order Pinales; family Pinaceae; genus Pinus; species Pinus albicaulis. The sequence goes on along the minus strand of CM076579.1, from coordinate 60,426,031 downwards.
GGACATTAATGGTTTGGAAAAATAAATTTAATTCTCAACAAAGGGAACTTAAGAAACATGACTTATCAATAAAGAGATATTTGATAGACAGGGCTAACCATAAATTCTACAAACATTCTTTAAGCAATAATGATTTCAAGACAACTTCTAAAATGAAATCTAAGATTCAGGGAACACCCTATTTCCTCAAAGATCTTATTTTAAAGGATTTAGAAAACATAAAAGATTCACTGATAGTTGCATTCATAGAAGAGGGAACACCTAAATAACATCTGTGTTTGCAACTATAAAGACCTTCAAAACAACTGTTTAAGCAGGAGAAAAGGGTAAGATCAAAACCGACCTCTTTGGTTAACTTAAGACAATGGTACTTTGAAGGGAGATTTCAATAACAGCTTTCAAGTGATGGCAGACAAGCAGGGAGAACCATAACATGCTGAAACCAACTATTTGAGCTATCAAGGAAATAAATGAGCATGAAGACTAAAGAGAAGTTTTAAAGCCTCTAAAATACTTCAGCAGAAGAAAACATAAAACAGTGAAGGGTGAACAGGTCTAAGGTGCTTCCAGGAGTCATTTCTTAGCCTAAAAATTTCAGCCTACTGTAGTAAGAAATTATGAAACATAATGAAAACAAGGAAAAACATTTAACAGTTTAGAGCACTTCACCAACAGCCAAGCTCATGGATCCAATGATAGAGCCTTCTCAGGAACAGACATGCAACGGCATCATCAAGACATCCAAGACTCCAAATTATTTTCAACTTCAACAGACTTGTATATTTATTTCAGAGAGTTTCAATATTACAACTTGTGATCAAATAGCAACCAACCTTCTCATCTTATGCAGAAGTACTTATAGGAAGATGAGGAGGTGAGAACTAACAAAAATATCTCGTGAACCATTAATACAGATTAAATGACTTCTCGGTCTCTTGAGGGGTTCGATGGAGAAGTGTACAGGTGGATCACCGTATTAATGTTTTACAATTAATATCAAAGCTCGGCGGGAGCTTTATTTGACTTTGAGGCTCTACGTTTTGTCCGGAGCAACTTTGCAGTTATTTTATATTACACTCTTTTGGCAGAATTAACTTCTTGGCAGCGCTGGAGGCAGATATTTCCTGAATCAATAACTTCGGCCTCTGTTTGAAAGGTTTGAGGCAACAGGTGGCTCTTTGTAGTAGCTGAGGAATCAATTCGCCTCAGTTGAAGTGGTGGAAAACCTTTCTGTCATCAAAACATTTATGATTTTCTTAAATAGTGTTTTGAGTCGGGGATTAGGCTTTTGATAACTGTCTTAGCCGTAATCTCCGTAATACTGTCTTCAATCTTCTTCTGTTGTGCTTTATTCTCAAAACTGATACTCTTTAACTGTTCTTTTGAATAAAACAGTGTCTTGTCGATGTGCAGGGCCACGCTGGGCTTTTCGGCATCAATGCTCATGAAACATTGAAAAATCATTGAATCCAACCGTGTGAATGGTTCCTTTTAACAGCTCGAAGGCGTAGGAAACGTCTTTCCCAACCCTTCGGCTTTCTTTCATTATACACTGGAAAACCATTAAAACACCTGCAAAACACAAAAATAGTTAAGAAATCCTGCGAAAACAGGTTTAAACTGCTTCAGATGGCGAGGGAGGAGCGTAGCCGTCGGATGAAGGCAACCAACGGTGGAGATTTGCGTAGACGAGGCGAAAAGGAGAGCGGGGAGATGAACAAGTCGGAGTAGTTTTGGACCGTCCGATCTGGACACGTGGACGGTCCAGATTCAATCGAAGGATCGCAATCGGGAGGGCAACAACAAAGCATTGTGATTGAAACATTGTGATTTAAACATTCCAATTGGGCGATAACCGTTCGATCTGCAGATCAGATCGACGACGGGGAGTAAATCGGAGGGGTGGGCCGATCGGGGGAACAGATATAAAGTATGCGATTGGAAACTTGCGATTGAAAACATTTCGATTGGAACATTTCGATTGAAACATTTCGATTGGGCGATAACCGTTAGATTGGGTCTAGATCGACGGTCTAGATCCTTTGTTTTCTTGCACCGGCGGGACCCTTATACTTCGTACGAAACCCATAAATTTCAATAAAAACCAAGGTTTTGAGTGAAATGGGCGGAATATATATATGATAGGCTGGCGCCCGATTGCGGGGCCACTGGGTGTATGGAGTACCATGGGCCCGGGCTTTATATAACTAGGGCCAATCGTAATCGAAACATTCGGGCCCGGTCTTTTTGATCAACCCATTTTAAATTCTCCGATCGCGATTGCGCGATCGGTCTTTTTGATCAACCCATTTTATTTAAACACGTGATTTTGGCATTTTTAAAACAAACTTTGGAATAATGGGTTTTCAAGTTTTACAAAGAAAAATATTGATCAGAAAGGGATTTTTCAATATTTTAGCGCTCGATTGCGGGCTTATGGGGCAGATGAAATAATGATAATACGATCTGCGGTTTAGGACAAAGGGGCTGATCGCAATCGACATTTTGAAAATGGCTCACAAACATGCACACTTGAATCTTTTCGATTCGATTAGCGCTTCATGGGTTTGGCGCTTGGTTTTTATGATGAGGGCATATTGGGGAAGTGGTTTAGGGCTTAGCCCAAGGGGCTTAGGTCCATAAAAAGACTTGTATTTTTATGATTTTTCACGGTTTTTTAATGGAAACAAGGGGTGCCGAAAGGGTTAAAAAGTGAGTTTTTAACCATGGAAAGGGTGATTTATGAAGGGAAGAAAGGAAAATATGAATAATAGAGGAAAAATATGGGAAAAAAGGGAAAGGGAAAGAAGGTTAATTTCGAGTGGGAGAAAGGGAAAAGGGATGGCTTTGCAGCAGTTTCTTTTTTGTATTTCAGCAGAAATTTCAGAGTATGAGATGAGAACAGCAATGAGGATTTTGGACAAAGGCAGAAGGCCTTTCAAGGAGTCTTCAAAAGCCAAAAAATTTTAGTAATGAAATTTGTTCTTTGAAGGCTCAAAACATATTTAGCCACCTTTGGGTATAACAAAATATTATAGGTGGCTAACACTTACCATATCCCAAGGTCTATCTGGAATAGGTAATGGAACATACAAACCTGTGTTATGACTTCTTCCTTTTGCATACTGACAAACTTTACAATTTTGCACATACTTCACCACTTCAGATATCATCTTTAGCCAAAAATAAAAATGACTCGGCTTTTCATAAGTCTTGTCTGCACCAAAATGTCCACCAAGTCCACCACTATGTTTCTCCTTAATTAAAGTTTCTCTCATAGAACAATTTGGTATGCACAATTGATTTCTTTTAAATAACAAACCTTCTTGCAAGAAAAAATCCAGCCACTTTCTTCTGTCCAACAAAATAGGATTACTGCATGCTTCAAATGCCTCTTTAAAATCCAAACATGTTTTATACAATTATTTAAGAAAATCAAAACCCAACACTTGAATTTGACTTTCTTGAACTAAAATGATTTTTCTACTTAAGGCATCTGCTACTTTGTTTTCTTGGCCAGTTATATGTTTCAATACAAAATTGAAACTCTGGAGATACTCTACCCATTTTGCATTTTTTTTATTTAGTTTTGGCTACTGCTTAATATACTACAATGCATGATTATCTGAATAAAGAACAAACTCTTTAGACATCAAGTAATGTCTTCGATTCTTTAATGACTGCACAACTACATAAAATTCCTTCTCATAAGAAGAATATTTCCTTCTAGTCTCATTTAGTTTTTCAATGAAATAAGCTACAGGTATGTCTTCTTGACTTAACACAGCTTCAATAGCTTCTCCACTAGCATCACATTTCACTTCAAACGGTTTGTTAAAATTAGGAAAAACTAAAATGGGTTTTTCTATTATCTTTCTTTTCAATAACTGGAATTTTTTTTCTTCTTCATCAGTCCATTTAAGTGGTTGTTTTTCCTTCTTTATAGTTTCAATAATAGGAGCATTGATCTTACTAAAATTCCTTATGAATTTTCTATAAAAACTAGCAAGACCATTGAAGCTCGTTACCTCAAAAACACTCTTGGGTGAAGGCCATTCTATGATTTCATTTATCTTCTTTGGATCCATCTTTGATCCGTCAACAGAAACAACAAAACCTAAGTATACCAATTCTTCCTTCATGAATGAACATTTTTTTAAATTTACCAGCAACTTTTCCTGATGCAACTTCTCTAAGACATAATTCAGATGTCTCATGTGTTCTTCTTTAGATTTGTTGTAAACTAATATATCATCCAGATATACTATCACAAATTTACCAATAAATTCTTTCAACACTTCCTTCATAAGCCTTATAAATGTAATAGGAGTATTTGATAATCCAAACAGCATTACCATCCATTCATACAATCCTTCATTTGTTTTAAAAGTCGTTTTCCATTCATCTCCTTCCCTTATCCTAATTTGATGATAGCCACTCTTTAAACCCATCTTTGTAAAATATATTTCCCCACTTAAACAATCCATCAAATCCTCAATTATGGGTAAAAGAAATCTATACCTAATTGTTATTTTGTTGATTGCTCTTGAATCAATCCACATTCTCCAGCCTCCATATTTTTTTGGACTCAACACTGTTGGCATTGCACAAGGACTCAAACTTTCCTTGATCAGTTCTTTATCTAACAGTTCCTATACGTGCTTCCTGATTTCTTCATTTTTTGTGGGAGTCATCCTATATGCTGCTTTATTTGGAAAATTTTCTCTTGGAATCAAATCTATATGATGGATGATTTTTCTAATAGGTGGTAATTCATCTGGAAAACCATCTACAATGATATCACAATAATTTTATAGCATCTCTTGAATTTAAATTGGTAAATCAGAAATTTTAGTGGAAGTAATAACTACCTTGGGTTTGCAAATTAATGCAAATTTTACCTCATCATCTTCAATTTTCTGCAGATATTCTTTTCCACTCAATAACAAAGCTTTCAGATCAGATCTTCTTTTTGATGCATCTTCTTTTTTTATCGGCAACAATCTATGATTTATACCATATTTACAAGACTTGTATGTGCTCTTCTTCCCATCATGCATAGCTCCTTTGTCATACTGCCACGGTCTACCCAACAATATGTGACATACGTCCATAGGAATTACATCACACATAATCTTGTATTTGTAACTTCCCAACTGGAATTCCACTTCACACTGTTCATTCACTAACAACTAATGTCCTTTTTGAAGCCATGACACCTTGTAGGGTCTTGGATGTTTATTTGTCTTCAATTTCAATTTCTCCACTACTTCTATAGAGACCAAATTATCGGTGCCGCCACTATCAATTATCATTTGACAGCATTTTCCTTGAACTTTGCACACACTTCTAAACAAAGTTTTCCTCTGTGCTGGTTCAAAAAATTCCTTTGTTGTTTTTAACAAAAATTTGTTAACTACCAAAGATTCTCCTTTCTCTGGTGTATTTTCTACTTCTGGCACTTTTTCCGCTTCTGGGATTTTTGCTGCTTCCTCTTCATTTTGAGCAACAATTACATTTCTCTAATTTTTCCCCACATTCTCTGGACACTCATAAGCTTTGTGTCCTAGCTTTTTACATCTATAACATCTGATTTCTCTTCCTCTTCCTCTTCCTCTGCCTCTGCCTCCTCTTCCTTTGGAAAAACCCCTTCTACCACTTTCATCACCCTCTATAGATGTATGTTGACTTGAGCTGCTGCTAGCTCCTTCTGTAGGTGTTGTAGATCTTCCTCTACCACCTTGACTTCATTTTCCTCGAAAATTACTTCTTCCTCTGGCATATTTCTTCCTTATGCATTTTTCTTCAGCCTTCAAGGCCATTTGGTAAGCCTCTTCCATTTTTTTAGGAGACAACAGAGTTATCTCATCTTGGATCTCCATTCTGAGACCATTAATATATCTTTCAATATTCTCTGCTGTATTTTGAATTTGTCCTACTCTTATGCTCACTTTGTAAAAATCCTCTGTATATTCTTTGACTGTGATTGATCTCTGTATAAGATTGTGCATTTGTCTAAATAATGAAAGTTGATAATCACTTGGCAAAAACTTACCTCTCAACTTTTCCACCATCCTGTAACAATTCTTTATTGGCTTCTTACCAAGTCTCCTTCTTTCTGCCTACACGCCATCCCACCAGAGCGCTGCATGTCATTTCAATTTTGTAACATCAAATTTCACTCTTTTTCCTTCATCCATTTCATCATAATCGAAGAGCTTATCCATGTCATTAACCCAATCTATCAACTCTTCTGGTTTTAAGCTTCTTGTGAAAACCGAAACTTCAAGTCTGGGTTTAGATGTGGATCCCAACACTGATTTAAAAAATCTCATTTCAGGAGTAACTTCTGAAGGTTCTCCCTCTTCTGTACATTCAACTTCAGGTTCACTGACATCTCCGGCATCTGCATCTCTTTGATTTCCCATTTCCATTGCTTCTAATCTAGCTTGCATCTGTTCCATAACTTCCATCACTTCAGCATTTGCAACCGGTCTTCCTCTTCTTCGACCAGCACCACCTCCTCTTCCAACTCTGTAAGTCATTTTGGATTTCATTTCCTGAACATTGAGATCTTGTTCAGTGTCTAAATGCTACTCTAATACCACTAATGGTGGTCTAGATGTAGGTGTTAATGACAAGCTCTCAAATCTTGAGACTATGTCTTCAAGTTCTGGTGGAACTTCTCCTAATTCCTTTTTTACTTCAGTCATCAACCTCCAAATTTAAATGCCTTAAAATTTGTTACACAAATTTTAATTGCATTAAACCCATTTCATAGTCTTTCCATAATTGGTGAAATCACAAGTCAAACCCAATAAACATAATATTCACAATAGTTGACTTCAGTGATGGAACCGAAGTACATTAAAATATATAATTTGCAGCAATAAAGAAAATCACCCATAACATTGATTTAGTGACGGATTCCAAACCTCATTAAAAACTTGGTTATAATTCTATCGCATCCAATATTCTGTTTAAACTCCATGCAACTAAATTTTCGATAGTCGTATATCTCCAAGCTCTCATGCGATGGCCATCATATTTAAAACGCTGTCGGACGGTCAACTTAGTTAATTAAACCGAATTTATAAAGTATCGGGTCCATTCATAAGGTTAAACTCCTCGCATGTGTAAATGCGATATTCATTGGATCTCGATAGGTGATGCGATAATCGTTCGATTCCCCTTAGCTTCCTTTGCGATTTTTGTTGTTCTTTTCTCTGTTTCTCCTTATGCATTACAGTAACCCCCATACTGGAATTCCTCCATAATAAACACTCCTGGAAAGTTTCATTTATTATTGCGGAAATTAAATTGATGAACCAATAAGTTAACAACGTTTGAATATTGCAGAAAAAGAAATTTGTTGCGTTGGCTTAAAGAATTTCGATGGCCATTCAATTCCACTCAAATCTCTCAAAAAGGAAATCTTACCAATCCAGCTTATGATATACTCAATTATAAATTAACGCAAGGGAAAATCAATTAATCCAAAGCTCAACTGGATTCAACTAAACCCAAAAATAATTCAAAAGAAAAATAGACATCATTATGTCTATCTTCACACAGTTACAGAGGAATTGCAAAATTCTTCTATTTAATTATTCTTCCATCAAATACTCCTCTCCCTCAATACATTGCAACTTACATATATACATATTCACACAATCCTTTCAATTAGATTCTTTTGAATCGAATTTTTCTAATTTTGGATAAAAATCTTATTATATGATATTTGCCTAAAAATCCTCAACTAAAAACTAAATTCAATGATTCTAATACAAGGCAGTTCAAATCCATAAATATCAGTCAAATTCTATCTACCAAAACAGTAAATTGACAGCTAAAGGAACCCACTCCTTTGCTTGTAAACCTTTTTTGTCTTTTTGAAATAAAAATGAAGTAATTTTTCCCCTCGAGCCTCATGCTCCTCAATCACTATTCTACTACAATTTTGTTTGCAAGACTCATTTCCTTGACTGAATTTACTGCTTAAACCATAGATTTATTATTATTTTTAAATTTAGTAAGGTGGGCATAGATTTCCCTTTTTCTGCGGAAAAAGTTTCCTCCTTAGAAATGCATCTTAGTCAACCTATGTAAGAAAGGAAGCTAATTATTGCATATTCTTAGGAAAAGTGAATCAATTTCCTTTGTAAAAAAACTATTTGAAATTCTGCAACTAGTAAAATGTAATATTAGCCCATTAAAATTTCAACATGTTATGTATATTTTTTATTTCTTATGTTGTTTTTATTTTGCATTTTTCCTTTTGTGATTATGATAAATGAGTAAGTTGAGAGGGTTATTGTTATTTTACTTTACTTATAGATAGGGATGCATGGAAAATTTCTAAGAACTAAGCTCTTCAAAATTGCTTATTGACCATTGCATTTAGGAATTGAACCATATTTCTTTGTTCAAAACTATTGTACAAATTCAAGTTTTGAATCCATGGATAAATATTAGACGACTTTTGATGTTTCCGATTTTCTTGAATTCTACTTTCCCACTGGTGTAAGAGCCAGATTTCACACACAAGTAAATCACTGGACGTTGCAAGATGATAAAGTGAGTCGAGAGGGGATTCAGAATATATTTGAAATTGAGGAATTATTACCAAATTCACATTTGAGACTGAGAAATCATGGAAGAGCTTTCAGAAGTCGGATGTCAAATTCTGATAAACAAACATGGAACTAGGGGATTTGCTAAGTAGAAGAGTGTCTGTAACATATATCTATATATTCCTATAACAAAATTATCTATTCATATATACTTATATCTCGTTATATATTCCTATAACAAAATTATCTATTCATATAATGACTGTCTTTGTGTATCTATATTGTAAAATCAATGTGCAACTAGAACTATGCTTATGTTTTGCAAAGTTAATATGTGGATCAAGTAAAAGGATCAGATAATTATTCATATTTTTTACCATTATAATAATAATAATAATGAGTATAATAATAATAATAATAATGAGTATAATTATTATTTCTTAATCATGAAAACCAAAGTAATTTTTTTTTTAATTTAAAAATCCTATCGGCATTTCATTGCACCTTTTGGGGCAACTGCTAGTTTATTTGATAGCAGGTTATTTATTTGATAGCAGGTTTGGTAATTGTTGGAAATTGCATTCAACTTATGGTTATAAAGTTAATGATATGGATGTAGGTAGAAAAAAGAAACCAAAATGATAAGAAAATGAAAAGAAAATAAAAGGGCAAAAATGGAAAATAAGAGATTCAATTTTATTTTCAATACAAATTTTGTTTTTTTTCATAAAATTTAAATTATCTAACACAAATTTTCTTCAAAGTTGGATTAAATTAATATGATTTGTATATTATTATTTTAAGGCTTTATATTTCTATAGTCCTACATAGATGAATTAGTTCATAAATGAATTTTAATGTTATTGTCTATTTCTGTTTATGATATGCTTAACACATGTTTTGCTTGCAAACTTTATTTTAATATCAATTTAATTTTTTCAAATTTTGGGATTATGATTATTGTCCAACATACTTATCATTTTTCATATAAATTTATTTATTTTAATAACTCCATGAATTGAAAAAGTTTAATATACTAATAAAAACATATTTTCTTTTATATTTCTAATACTAACTAACTCAAGCAACCATCAATGTCACATTAGATGAGATCAATAGTGGTGTGTTAACTAATGTTAAAGAATAACCCAAGAGGGTCCAAAAACAACATCATTTATGAGGAGGAGTTAGTGGATTGCAAAAAAAAAAGAGTTTCCACATATTTTACATTCTAATATCGATGGTTCGACTCACCTAAAATTGAAAGAAAAAAAAAAAGATATGCTATTAATCTGATTTAAAAATATCATTAAAATACAAATTAAAATTTGAAAATTAAAAAGTATAGAATATTTAAAATAACAAAAAAATAAAAATATACAAATCAAAGACTTGGATTTATTTCTAAAGTTGTTATATTTTTTATTTCTCTTCCCAACCTACACTCTCAGTACAGGATCATGATAAGAGGAAACATAACATTCGATTGTATGAACGAATGGTTCCTCAAGCCAGAGTTTCTCGAACCCACCCTGTTCAGTAAACACACTAGCTTTATAGAAATGAAGAGTGAGGTTAGGAAATATATAGTATGCAAAAGAAGTAGAGATAGATAGGTGAGAGTGTGCATAAGAGGTAGAGGTTGAAAGGCTAGCGATCAGGCTGAAGACAAGGCCCAAAACGGTCATTGAAGTTACTATGGCGCTGGAAACAAATATTGCTCGACGATGCAAAGAATAAGAATCAACACATGGATTCCTAAAAATTTCTGAGATTCGACTAAAAGGAAGTATGTTGTGCATTTACAAGCGGTACACCTTAGAATATATTTGATCGGAGTTTCTGCAACTATTATTAGAATTGCAGAGTGGTAAGGGTCCATTCGCCAAGATCGAGGAGAAAACCCATTAAAGGGGTGAGATAACAGTGCCTCAATCGATGACAGGTGCAGTGATTTATGTGTTTTTTACCATAGTAAATCAGAAGACCCATGAGAAGCTGCAAAGAGATGGAGAATCTGCGATACTGTGGAATAAAATTGTGAAGGGAAGCTCATGATTGAGAAGATCGGTGGGTTCTTAAAGAAGCTTAGAATGGAAATGTCAAATGAATATCTAGAGCTTATTGTTTTCCTCTCTCCAGAAGTAATGATGGAAGTCTTGAATTTGAGCAATTTGTTTCATTATACCAATTGTTGTGCCAAGACATTGGATTAACTGGTACTGATCAGGAGGATGGGGCCGAATCGCCTGATGATCTGATGGAAGCGTTCAGAGTATTGATAAGAACAGAGATGGGTACATCTCTTTTGAGGAACTGCAGTAGATTCTCCACAGTTCGGGATGGGGTGAGGGAAACGATTTGGGTACCTGTGAAAAAATGATTTGCAAATTTTATTTGGTCTCCAATGGCCTCCTCAACTTCTATGAGTTTAAGGATATGATGATGTATAAATATTATTCTATTATAAATACCATATCACCCTTGAAGTATTACCACAAATGGGATGTGGGACTCTGGAAATAAGCCATTAAAGGGTACTGATGACAATTTCATGTCACTGTTCTCACATAGAGATGTTGTATTTTTTTCCTTAATTGCTTGATTTATTTTTTATTTTATTTAGATGTTCTTAATTGATGTACTTACATTCTTGTGATTAGAAAAATAGATTTTTCTTCAAAGAAGATATCCATTATGGGTTTGAAAAGTTCTATGGAACATATGTAAAAAGAGACTAACTAGTCACTCGAGATGTTGTGTGTATGTGTACAGCTATCCTCTACCCATTTGAAAAGAATTGAGAAGCTGAAAAGTAAAATGGAGCAGAGAATTGCTCATCTCAATATTACGAACTAGTTAAATAGGATTACATTGGAAACATTAGTAATAACTCGACTAAACTGGAGTAATTAGAAACTGAACTGGACACTTGTACGGATGGTTTTGACACCTAGCAGGTGGTTGGGATTACATTATTTAATTGAGAAACTGAAAAGTAAAATGAAGCAGAGAATTTCTCATCTCAATATGATGAAATAGTTAAATGGATTACATCGGAAACATCAGCAATAAATGACTGTAGTGTAACTCTACTAAACTGGAGTAACTAGAAACTGAACTAGACACTTGGACTGACGGTTTCAACACCTAGCATGTGGTTGGGATTACATTCTTTAACACTCCCCTTTAATTTCAACCACATAAAAATTTAATTCAGATACCTGCTGGTCTATGTCTCAGCAACGCTTACAATTTAAAAAAAATTGACTTTCAATTAGAGATGGTTTTCTTCTTCTCTTTTTCCAGATTCTGTAGCCTCTAAATTGTTTCAGATTTTTCGCTTTGCTATATCCTTCAAACTTCAGTTTCTTGATTTGCTGGTGCGGGTCTTTTGTTGTTCCAGGTTGTCTAAGCATGTTTTGGGCATCTTCAAGAAATATGGACTGCTGCCACATATTGTCTTTTGTAGTGCGTTTTTCATCATCAATGTGCTACAACATAAGATTAGAATATTATCTTATTTCTTCAAAACTCCAATACCTGAAAATTTCATTGACATGTTCGTCATGCATGTCATTTTCATCATTCATATCTACATCTTCTGTGTAGATCTCATCCAGACATGGTGTTGCAAGCTATGTTTCAATAAACTTTAGCTCTTCTTCATAATCAATCTGTGTACCTGCACACTTGAAACCAATGTTAGAATTAAAAATATTTGTAGAACGACATTCATTCTGGTCTTTCTGCTTTGCAGTGAGAGCTTTCTCCTGTTGTTTTTCTTCTATATTTGTCTCTCTTTCCTTCTGCCCTGCAGGGGAAACTTTATCCTGTTGTGCTTCCTTCTCTGCTTCAGCATCTTTCTCTGTTTCTATTTTCTCTTTGCAAACTTCTTTCTTTGTTTCTGTCTCTTCTTCTTTTTCTATTTCTTCCTTCTGTTTTGCAATGGGAGATTTCTTTGCTTCTGTCTCTGCTTCTTTCTCTGTTTTTGTCTTTTTCTCTATCTCTTCTTCTCTAACCTGTGCTACTGCATAGAGGTTGTCTTCCACTAACTGGAGTGGGATTATCTCACCAAATAGCATCATGTCAATATCTTGTTTTTGTTGCATCATCTGCAACCAGTCATCATTAGCCAAAAATTCTCTGTCAAAATCAACAATATTAGTCTCTGGATTTACCATATCATTAGCGAGCTCTGTTGCTAGAATCACCATATCATCATCAACAAGCTGTGTTGCTAGAATCATCACATATTCGTCAGCAAGCTCTGCTGCTGGATTCATCATATCTTCGTCAGCAAGCCATGTTGCTGGTATCATCAAATCTTCATCCACATGTAGCTGTGTACAGTGGGGTTCACAAGCATCTTCGTGCTCTCTCTCTGCTTCTTCTGCACTTACTTCGCAGACATCATCCACCTGTGGCTGAGCACAGTGGGATTCAACAAACTCTTCATCTCGATGTAGATCTGCTCCTATAGATCCACCTTCATCTTCAACTTCAATGCTCCCCTTTGCACCAAAACATCTCTCAAGGGTATCCCATGCCTCCTTGGCTATCTTGGCATCTGAGATTAAGGGAAGTATACTTTCATCGACTAATCCTTTTATGCATCTTAATGCATAGGCATATTTTTGCCTTCTTATTTCCAGATCTAAAAAGATCTCGAACATCTTCTGTTTTTTCTTTAGCCTCTTGGCTTTTCCCATGACCTCGTTGCTTGGCTTCCACAAACAAACGAGTCTATATATGAAAAAAAAAATCTCTTCATCCAAAAAAATCTCCTTTTAAACATTCACTTTCACTTTCTTAAGGCTTTCACACTCTCAATTTTAAGTTTTTTTTTTTTTAACTCAAAAAAAAATTCTTTTTTTTTTCAACGGAATCTCCTTTTCCAAAACAAACTTCACACATGCTGTTTAAAAAAATCTTTTTTCCTTTTAAAAAACCTTTTCACATTTTAAGTTTTTTTTTTAATAGAAAAAAAAACTTTCCCTTAACATTTGAAAACCTTCGTATTAAAGCTTTTTAAAAACTTCACATGCATATTTTGCATTTACCTTTTTTTGTTTTTAAACATTTTGAATGGCTTAACGCAACATTAAAAAAATATACCTTAACGCATGTAATGAAATCTTGTCCCACGTGCAGCCTAACACAAGAAATTCACTCTGGCCCCCGCGTCACTTGATAAATGTGCAAGTGAACGACACTTAACGCAGGTAAATCTACACGTATCAACCGGATACGTAGTTGCTCCAACACATATGATTTTTTTTAAAAGTCTTTGACCGGCGCAGTCGTGATAGTAAACAGTCGCGACTAAATAAAAACAATGCAAGTTAAAAAAACTAGCGCGGGTATGGCTTGCATTCTCACGCCAATCCCTTTTTTCGGCGCGTTGGCGCGAGTATTAGCCTAACATTCATGCCAACCAACTTCTCCTCTCTACTTCTCCTTCTTGGCTCTGTTGCTGCTTTCCAAGGAGGCTTATGTAAGCTAGCTCTGATACCATGAAAAGAATTGAGAAGCTGAAAAGTAAAATGGAGTAGAGAATTGCTCATCTCAATATTACGAACTAGTTAAATAGGATTACATTGGAAACATCAGTAATAAATAATTGTAGTGTAACTCGACTAAACTGGAGTAATTAGAAACTGAACTGGACACTTGTACGGATGGTTTCGACACCTAGAAGGTGGTTGGGATTACATTCTTTAACACCATTTTTTCCTTGGAACTTTTTAATGATAAGTAGGACTACTGTTAAAAATTTTAAAAGGAGATGGTTTGTTAAATTTGATGGTTTAGAAACATTCATTGCAATTTTTTCAAGTTTTAACGAACAAAAAGGTTGATAATTTCAAGAAAGTTTTAACCGTAAAATCCCTTCTCATTTTCAAAGTTCAAAAGGATAAAGGTTGATAATCCCTGGGCAAGATTGGTAAAACTTTGTCTAGTATATTTTATGTTTGTGCTAAATAAGATTAACGAAAGATGTGAGATAATCAACAATGTGAATTTTATTTTATTTTATTTTATTGAATTGTATAGTTCTGAAAAATTCTAAATTTAAGTTTGATTATAAAAAAAATTATGTTTTTTTTTGTAAGCTGATCTAACATCTATGAATTAAGTAAAATATAGTACATTGCATAGTCAGAGCTGAGGAATTTAGCCTATTCCTGCTCCAATTTGTCTCAAAAATAGAAAAAAAAGGGGATGCCCTTAACAGGGAAACCAACCCATTAACAGTATAAAGTGTTCCGAGATAGCTAGCTTTTCTAAAGTTCTATTGAAAACTAGGAAAACCAAATTTATTAGATGTGTCCAAAAGAGAACTGTAGAGAATGAGGAATAACAGTAAAGTCTTGCCGGCATCTTCATTCTGGTCCTCTTCAAGTCCTGCAGGGCCTTCTTCTATCACTGGGCATCCATAGATGCACACTATTTCTTCCTCTTCCGCTGTGAAGACATGCGGAACCTTGTGCAAAACCTCGTCATTATTGTCTCTGCTGCATATTCCATTAGCTAATAGATTCCAGAGGTTTTCCACGTGCAGTGAGGGGGTTTTTACAGGTAATCTCTCGAGCTTTCGTAGAAAAGGTGACAGAGAGCAAAGGATGGTGGATTTGTGGTATCTGCGCTTGGATTTGGGTGGACTAGGCAAGAAGGGATCAAAGCTGGAGATGAGGGAGGCTTCGGCGCCTAGGGAACTAGAAGGAGAGGTTGTTGGCTCAACAATGGAGGTGGAAGAGCGATCAAGAGCACAGTCGAAATGCTTGTGTGCCTTGTCGCGATGTAGGCATGCAGGGAGTTCTCCGAAAACATTTCCACGACGTGGCTTTTGGCGCTGGCGAGGGACCATGGAGCTGTAATTGAGACTAGAAGAGAGGCAAGGGTAGAGATGCATAGGGTTGGCAGTGCTTGGACGAAGAGCCGAGGTGGCGAGGAGAAAATACAAAGTTGAGGCACAGCGCAAGAGGATTAGGCTTGACGAAGAGGTTGGGGGAGATCTTAAAAGCCTGAGCGTCAAGAAAAGAGCCCTAGTTAGGGTGATTGATGGAATTACTGCCTTAGGTGATGGAATGGAGATCTGGATGCAGCTTCAGGATAGACATAGATATTCTTAAAGGTGGCATTAAATTTCCACTTGGTGCGATGAGGAGCTGGCAGTCGAACATGGTGCTACTGGTTCGGACTATGGAGCATCATGTACAATTGTGGGAGGTTGATCCATGCATGTGGCATGAGCACTGGAGGGCTCACACAAAGTTTCACCCAGATTTGGGATAAAAAAAATTATGTTACAGTATATTATGAAATTAAATATATTTTATAGTAAGGTGTTTTTATTTGAAAACAACTCTGTCATTACCATCATATTAAATGTTAGACGATTGAAATGTTTTATGACATTCATCTACAACTTCATTCCTTTAAGCTGACTACCTAACCAAATCTCTAACAATTTCACTAGAGGATGATCTGTTCCGAACCTACACTCTCACTACACGATGATACGAGGAAACTTAACATTTGACTGTATGAACGAATGGTTTCACTGGCTTTCTAGAAATGAGAAGTGAGGTTAGGCAAGAGATAATTTGTAAAAGAGCTAGATGTAGATAGGCTAGGCAAGAGATAGTGTGAAAAAGAGGTATAGGTAGATAGGCGATAATGTACAAAAGAGGTAGAGGTAGATAGGCTAGTGAACAGGCTGAAGACAAGGCCCACAACTATGATCATTGAAGTTGCTATGGTGTTGGAAACAAATACTGTTTGACGTTGCAAAGAATAAGAAACCACACATGGATTCCTAAAACTTTATTAGATTGGAATCAAATGAAATATACCCTGCATTTACAAGAAGTACACCTTAGAATAGTTTTGAGTGATGTTTCTGCAACTATTATCAGAATTATAGAGTGGTAAGGGTACATTATTATATCTAGCTCGCAATTTTCTGTTACCTGCAGTGGTATTTTAAGGTTTTTATGTCCATGTAACATAGTTTTAAAACCATTTAGAATTCGATCTTGAGAAATCTTCTAGTGTTTTTATTTTATAGAATACATTATTTTTCTTCTCACAAGAGTTTCCATTCGACAACTACCATTGGTTTCCTGGACGCTGCCCTCACGGCCCTGTGAGCAAGAGCCTCTCTACCCCTCAGAATTTTATTCTCTCATCAAGCGGGTGTAGCTGGAACATGAAACCTCCAATTCCAAGCGTCGTGGCTTGGAACTTGAAACCTCCAATTCCAAGCGTTGTTTCTTGGAGGTCGCCCTAGACAACTTGAAGGCAGATGTTGGGTTCAATGCATGGAATTTCAAAGGTATTTATTTGTTTGGGATGTGTTATGAGAAGAAAGGGATGCTCATTGAGGCCTTCAATGTGTTCCAAAATGTGTTGTAAATAAATATGTCGTCGTAGGAGGCCAATTCGGGTATTGATCACTGGACTTGATTAAGATATATAGCAGCATCTATGAAATCATGCACGAACGTCCAAAAAGATATTCCCTACCTACAATCTCACTAAAACTTACAATATATTACATTATTATAAATTTCATATTATTTTATCTTGAATAATTAATATGTAGGTTGAAAACTAGTATCGAATATTTTCAAGAGGTGTTAGTGTCTCGTGATTTGGCAGATTGGCTAACCAAATGACAGGATAACATCAGACCAGTCTTTGGAGTCTTAGGACCTAGCCTTCTTGGACTTAGAGAGGGCTCTCTCTATTGTGCGAAGGATGTGAGCTTGTTCGCTATGGGTGATTGATTTTAGGCTAGTTGTTAAGTGTAGGTTTGTTTGTTTGTTTTGGGTTGGGGTAAGATGATCAAGTAGGATAGTTGGAATGAGAGAATATCAAATCAATATGTCTATGGGGTCAGATGAAGGCTAAGGTGTCTAAATGCTGAAGCAGAGTGTATTGCAAGGTTGATTTAGCAAGGTGAGTGGATCCTAAAAGTGATGATGAAGTGTAATGAACGGTAATTTTGGGAAGAAACTAAGAGATCTTAAATGTATATAATCTGAAAGCAATGACTCATGAAGTAGGGTAAACCATTAATCTCTATGAACAATACTCAAACTAATAAACATACAAGATGAACAATCCAGTGGTACATAAAAGCATTAGAACTCCTAACTTTAGAAATCCACCTTCAGTTTTTTGGGAAAAACATATAAGATAAACAAACAATTCAATATATGGAGAGGGAACTCCTAAACAGCATATATCAAACTATCGGGAACTGTGAAACAAGTTGATGAGCATGGGCAAAGGGCAAGATTGAAACAAGGCCTCTTTTCATTTTCCTAATCAATCACTATTCCATAGGAAATCTTCACAATGAGTTTTTGAAAACTTTAAATAAATAGGGCATACCATGAATCATATTTATAAGCTAACATACTGATCATTTATGAAACAAAGAACAATTTTAGTAGGCCTAAGGAGCAATCAAGAATTTCTTAAGATGAACTAAAAGAAGAAAACATCAAAGCTATAGCATGAAGGAGGTTTGAGGTGCTTCCATGAGCATATCTCAACCTATACTTTTCTGATCTATAGCAAGAAAGCACACTGAAACAAAATGAGGACAAGAAAACAATAACAAGTTAGAAAAACATCACCATTCACCAAGCTATGGAATCCTGCAAGCAAGCTTCTCCAACATCAAGCCACACAAGTCATTCATTTACTTCATGAAACCAAATATCTTCTCCAAGCTCATCAACCATGTATTTCTCTATAACACATCAAGACCCTGTTTACAATAAATTAACTAGCCTTATATAACAAATAAGGAGAGGAGAGCCTACTAGAGCATCTAGAAGCCTATTGGCCAAAGAGAAATATCATAACTTGTCCTTGAGGCTTTGCAAAGCCCAAGGCACAAAAATATCTAACAAAATATCTTTTACAACTATAAATGGAAATAAAATTGACTTTTAGGCCTGACATGCTCAAGAAAACTTTCCAAACGCACATCTTCCCAGTCATACACAAGAATGCAGCACTCTGTCTCTGATTTCTAAAACTTTTCCAGGCGTGCAGCACCAAAAAGGGTATTTTTGCAGCAAGGTTTTGGAGGCCTTCCCGATGTCAAAAAAGGCTCCATGATGGCCCGTTAGAAATATATGGATGTATACTTTCCACATATTCTTCTGTTTTCTCAATCTGATCTCTGGAAGTTGTCCAAAAAGTAGAAACAATGAAGGTTCCCAGGAGCGCAACACCTGCTCAGAAAAGGTGGCAGAGAGGTGAAAAAATGGGTGTTTTTGGCCCTTTGAGGGACCAAAACAACTCCAAATGAGCTGAAATTTTGTGAGCATGCTCCTCTTGTGCCAAGGAATTCAAAAATCTAAATTTTTCCCACTGAGGATGCTCTTCGAAAAAGCGCAGCACCTAGGGTGTTGTGTTCCTAGGCTTGAAAATTTGCAAAAAACCAAAACGTGTTCAATTTTGCTCAAAATTGGTGAGTGAGTCCCTCAAGGGTCCTTAGAGAACTGTAATGAAGCATGAGCCAAAATTCCAAGCCTAGCTTGGTCATTTCCATCAATTGGCGCCAGGCTCCTCCTTTGGGCAGTTTTGAGCTTCTTCCTTGCAAACTGATTTCTCTTTTTATGATGTTCAGTCATCCTTCTCTGTAAGCCTAGATCTTTGTTTGCTGTCTCCAGCTTAGCCTTCAAATGTAGATTTTCCCTTTCAAGCCATGATTGTTTTTCATGCTCAATTTCCAAGGCGAGGAACTCAGTGAGAGGGAATTGTTGTGCTTGCGCTGATTCTTCCTCTCTCTGTTTTACCAATGCTTTCCTAAGACCCATCGTCTTAGGCATTTTCCTAGCTTGCCCCTCTTCTTCATTTTCTTCTTCATAGGTGCCCATGTACTCCTCCAACTGTACTTCTGATTTCTGAGCCTCTCTCTTGTATTTGAGCGCCCGGGCTTCACAAATGGAAATTTGGCCACTCATTTGTGTGTTTTGTATTTGTAGGAAATTAATGAGATATTTTGATTTTTCCAACTCAACCTCTAAATCTCTGATTTGTGCACTCTGGTCCTGTAGGAGAGAATTAAGTGTCCTTGTTTCATTTTCCTCATCACTGCTCAAGTGAATGAGTTCAAATTCCATCTCTTATTCATGACTCCTTTCCTGTTCTTTCATTGTCTTCTTTCCTTTGTCCTTCATGAGCTTCTTACCCTTGTCTTTCTTCGGTAGTTTACCCTTGCTCCTCAATGATCTAGTGACTTTTCTTTTCACTATTTGAGTGACCTTGTCTTTCACAGTTTTGGTGATTTTGTCTTTTATTGGTTTTGAGGAGGAGTGCATGGCCCCTTGCCTTTTGGAGGTAGCAAACACAGGACTCCTACCTCTCTGATAAGGGATGATGAGAGGTGTCAGAAACTGGGCTTGCACAATTTGATCATTTACAGCCCTAGGACTATACTTCTCTTCAAGAATGCTTTCTGCGTGTATCTCCTTGCTACTTTGTTGTTGGCAGTCCCTTTGATGATCAATTTCAACCTCTTTTATGCTCTCCTCAATAGGAGGACCTTCAAAACTACCATGTTCGATTTCTGCACTGTTAGAGGCGCCTAGGTTAGACACATTTTCACCTTTAGGACTACCCATCCCTTCACCTTTTTCACTGTTGTTTTTACTACCTTCATTCTTTGGATCTTGGCCATCATCTCCTTGTTTATCTAAAACAACTTTGAAATATGTTTCTGGGCTATCTTTATCAATTTTGTCAGTGCCATGACTATTCCTTGTTTCTTCATCACTATCTACTGTAAGGTTTTCAATGTCTTTTTCTTCGATTTAAGACCCAGTACTTTGTCCTCCTTTCTCATCATTGGTGTCATTGCTTGTAACTCTGTTTTCTTCTTGGTTTACCTCTTCATCTGTGCTTTTGTTTTCATTGTCTTTCTCTTGGCCAACATCTTCATCTTTTTTTTTGTTTTGATTGTTTTTCTCTAGGCCTTCATCATATTTTCCCTCACTGTTTGTATCACCTTCCTTATCTTCATTATTTTGGTCATCACTCCCTCCCTCATCTTCATTATTTTCTTCCTCATCTTCCTCACATTATTCCTCATCTTCATCACCTTGACCATCACTCTTTGGTTCATCTTGATTGTCATTTTTTTCTTCAGGGCCTCCGCTTCTTTCTTCAAGGCCTTTTCCTCCTTTATTCTCATTATTTTCTTCCTCATCCTCATCACACTCTTTCTCACTGATTTGTTCATTTTTATCATCACTGATTTCTTCCTGATCATCAGTGCTCTTATCATCCTCACACTTTTCCTCATCTTCATTATTTTCTTCCTCATCTTCCTCACATGCTTCCTCACTTTCATCATCCTCTTTCTCACTGTTTTGTTCACTTTGATCACCACTTATTTCTTCCTGATCATCAGTGCTTTCATCATGATCACTTTTCATAGGGGAAGGTGTTTGAAGAAGGTTTGTTTGGGAAAGTGATTCAGTGAGGAAGGTGAATCATGGTCAGTGGAGGGCAATGGAGGAGTAGGAGGAGGATTTTGGGAAGATGATGGCACATTTTACAGTGGGATGGAGGGTGAATTGGTGAAGTCGTCATGGGAAAAAAAGGCCTCCCAAGGAATGCCTTTTTGGTCCAACTGGTGAATTACAATGACTTTGATAAGAGAATGATGAAATAGGCTTGTCATCTGCTGGGCTAGAGGCCTCTTTTTGATGATGGAGGACATTTTTTCAATGCTTTTGCAGAGGAAATAAAGCAGGTTTAGTAGCTTGGCCCTGGTGAAGTGCATGAGGAGTCTAATATGATAGGAGTAGATTCTGGAGAACCTACCCTCACAGGTAAAATATTTCATGACAATCTTCATGAGGAGGGCATACCTGCCCAGTAGATGTGAAAAAGGAAAAATGGCTTTACACTCAGCTTGGCAACTAGGGTTTAGAAATGGATGATAATGGATCAAGTCAAGATGTTTCTGTTTAAACCACCTTTCTCCTATGCAAGGCATCCCAGTGGCTTTAGAGATAGCTTTAGGGGTCAACTCAAACCTTACCCCTGCTAGATGAACCTTATGCCTGTGAAGCCTTAGGGCAAATAACTCTGTCAACTGAGGATGGCTTTAATTTCTTGTACCTTTCTGTAGAACTCAAAACACCCTAATTCTTGGAAATAAGATAAGATAGAAGGGGAGGCTATCAGCTCTTTGGTGTCTATAGGCTCAAACCTATTAGGCTTCCCTCCTTTCTTATACTGTCTTTTTGGTCTTTGGGGCTCATCACTCTCCTCTTGAGACATGGTGATTACTTTACCCCTTCCTCGAAATTTTTAAACAGAAAAGTTTTTTAACTGATGAAGTGATGAGGAAAAAGGTTTTTTAGGAGATATTGGACTTCTAAATGGGGCTAAATGACCAACAGAGAATATGCTAGATTTCTCTGTAATTTTCCCTCAAGCTTCCTTTGACGCAAAATTAGCCCTACTTGGCACTTTTATGACTTAAAATATGGTGAGGAGATGTTAATTGATGAAGAATACCTCTTGAAACATGGTTCTCATAGCAAAATGCATCTTCTGGGCAAAAATTGGCAAATTTTGGCCCTTTCTGTAACTTTCTGGGTGGTGCTGCGCTTTTCCTCTAGGTGCACAACGTCGTGGCCCGGGCACTGCCTGCACGAGGATTGTGTGGCAGGCGCAATGGTGGGCGCGCAGCGTCGCAGCCCGGGCGCTATCTGCACGAAGAGTGGGCAGTAGTCTGAGTGGTGGGCACGCAGTGCCTTTTCCCTGGGCGGTCTCTACACGCGGAGCTGGCAAAGACAACTGTGGTGGGTGCGCAGCGCCGTTGGCCTGGGCAGGAGCTGCATGTAAGTTGTCAGGTGGCAACTCCAATCTGTGAGCGTAGCACCGGTGGGCAGGGTTTTGCACGCGAATTCGGGCGTTGTCAGGTGGCAGCTCTTGCACGTTGGGCGGGAAGAGGAACGCGCAGCGTTGCCCTTCAGGCGCGCAACGTCTAGTTATAAATTACACGGGGCACCTCTTCAGGCGCGCAGATCCTACCTACAGGCGCACAATGTCTGTGAAAATCTTCCCAAGGGTGCCTATGGAAGCCAAGATTTCTGCACTGTGCTTTGCCAAAGTGAAATGATGGAGGGAAGAAGTTGCTGAAGTCATTTATACTCTTTTTTGTAATAATCAAGTACAAAAAACCCCTTTCCTATAGTTTAATGTGCACATTTCCATTGTCTTCTTTAGACTGTCTTTTCATTATAATAGCCTTTTTGGAGCCAGTCCCTTTTTTGTTTCTCTTTACCACTACCTTTATCATTTGAGCACATGATTAGGCTTATGATGGCATTTTGTCATTTGCAAGGCGAATTTTACAGCTATTTTTTCCTCCATTTCTTTGAATCAAGTCTGTGACTATCCTTTGTGTAACATTTTAACTTTCCAACTTTGATTTTTCATTCTTCAGTGCAATGGCACTCAGTGCCTTTAAAAATCAAATTTTCTGATTTTTGGGATTTTTAAATCACATCCGTTGATCCAGTGAAGTTTTGTGATTTTTTACTTATCTTTAGAAGATAACTTAGGAATTCCTTTTTACACCCTCTTCTGTTGATGGAGGAGGTCTCACTTTGACTTATTATGCCTATTTTCTCATTATCCCAATTTCTGAAATTGTTTCCAAATATTTCCCACTGTGGGTTAAAACCTCAGATATTTGCATCTTCACACAAAGTACACCTATTGTTTTTCTTCTTCAGTGTGATTGTCTTCTTTATAATGGTCTTAGTCTCTTCTTTCATCTGATGGCGCATCTGACAACCTTTTTCTTGTTTGCAGGGGCGTGGAAAAGGGCAACTGTCCTTCTTCCAGTTATGCTTTAAGGCCCAAAATTGTCCCAGTGATCTTTTTGCCATAAATCACCATGCCTTTCATATGTTACTGATATTTCTAAGATTTTTCACAGACCTTTGTATGAGCATTATTTTGCTTCTTGTTATGATATCAAGACCTTTCCTGTAGCTCTCAGCTTGTTGTGCCTTTTATCCACTATAAATGACATTTTGAAGCTTCTTAGGTGTCCCTTCATCATTATGTAATGAGCTCTTGATTTTCCCTGTGGCCTCCAGCTTATTGTACCTTCTTATTCAACTACAAATGACTTGATGAACTCTCTTCGGTGTCTTTCTTTGTTTTTTCTTTGCTTTAGACTAAACTTCAAGGCATCCCTCTAGAGATGCATTGGACATGGTAGTCTATTCTTGGCAGATTTTACTGTTGAACCAGGAGGGCGCCTTTGGAAATTGCTTAAGTGCTCTCAAGAATATGACAAACCTCAACTTTGTGTTTTCTTGAAGTCACCTTTGATTTTCTGTGAGATGATAGTGCATGGAATTATGATGGCGCGTGACCTAAGAACATCCTATGATTCTTTTGCAAGGCTACAGAATGGGTTTTTTGATTGATGGTTTAAATCAAGGTTTTCAATAAGACATGGGGTTTAGACACTCTACTTATGCACCATCATCCTATACAGCTAGACATCTTTATTTTACTTTGAAGGGCTTTCTATACAGACCTTTGACACCACCAGTGCTTGAGGCAGTTGGCGAGTAGGAGAGAAAACTTGGTTTAACTTGAACGAACAAATTGTGAAATAAGAGGGCTTAGGTATCAGAGGTATGGCGCTATAGACAAAAATAGAAAGTATGGATAGAGTAAGGGACATTGGTCCAGGATGGGGTTTTATAGGATGATATATTGACCACAGCAGATGAAAGAGGAGGGATAGTGGAAAATTTCTCTAAGGAGATTTCTAGAAGACATAATGATTCCTTCAATTTTGTTTCTAGAAAACTTGGACAAAGCATTTAGTCATCTAACAAGTGAAAATTACTAATGACTAACAGTGGCTCCATTTGGGGAGGGCAGCTCCTTTTCAAGAGGTGTCCAGAATTGTAGATCTCTGGCTTGTGAAGACCAGTGCCTCATCCATTAGGCGGAAATTTCTCCTTTTCATTTGTTACTTCCCTGACATGGCAATTTGAAAATATGAAAGCATGATTAGCTCAAATTCACCTTTACCTACCCAACCTACTTTGCCTAACATTTTTTCTTCTTCGGGTGCACTTGAACTGGCAAACCCATTGACATTTTTTTTTTGAAAGAGAAAACAAACTATCTACTTCTACACTTATATCTTCCAGGACTTCAGATTAAGCTAATGAACTTCTTTGATTCTCTACCTATGCTATTCAACTGTCAAGGTTAAGCTATTTGACAGGATTTCATTCACTAGGCTAAAAACATGAAATTGAAAACATGGCCAAATCAGGATTAGACAGTTTGATTTATCATGGGCTTGTGGCATAAAAACATGCTGCACACAAAAGTTTATTTTTGTACAAAATGAGATTTAAAAAAATAAAGGCTAAGATACATAGTTTTCTATTCATCCCTATTTTCCTCTTTGGTTCTGTTTTGAGCGTGTGGAACTAGTATCTTTCTTTCCTAATCTACTTTCTTCGACAAGTCAATATTTCATAATTTGACCAGCATTCTTTTCACTAACTTATCAACAATCTATTTAAAACATGTTCAACTATGATTAGGCTAGATAACTGGACAAGACATTTCTTTTTGCACTAGTAGTGGCATTTAGACGTGCACACTTTTAGTATTACTATTTTTTTGGGTATGGGGCTGTACCATTTCTTTAGAATCTGCCCTCTTTGTCTACTTTTCTTGTTTTTGTGTTTTTCATTTTTTCTTAAAACAATCTGAAACTAAAAAGATGCTCATAGGGCTGAGCTTATTTTGCATGCCTATCTATCCTAATCTAACCTATACATGATAGAAATTTATTTGGTGAACTCTCTTTTCCAATATAACCAGTCAAGTAGATGATTGCATGGGTGATCTTGTTTCAGCTCTTTGAGGATGCTAAAGAAATGAAAAGGCCACTTGCACCTTAATTGTGCTTGAACAGTAGTGCCTAGAATTCTCTTTAAACCTTGCATCAAACTGTTCTTGGCAGAAAACACTCATCTTTTATATTTCTCAAGGAAAACAGCAAATGGATCTTGGAATGATACCTGAACTTGAGGAATTGAGACATAAGTTTCATCTAGGACTACTTCTTCCACTTGGATATGTTTGGGACTCTTTTGGGAAAGAAACTCCACCTCTTCCTCAGAATCATATGAACTGGTAGATTCATCATATGTGGCAATGTTATCCTCTAAAAAACTTGATGTGCTTTGATAGAGTGGGCTGAAATATGTGTGAATGCCATCATATTGATGAGAAGGAGCACTCTTTGGCAACAGATCTTCTTGAGAAAGAAGTGCAGCAACTTTCTTGTGATCATCAATTTCCATGCATTCATCTGTAATTTGTAATCCAAATGAACTTGGTGGTTGCTTATCTAGAGCTGAGAAAATTTCTATGTCATAAATGATTCCTCGGCCATTTCAGGAGAAGGCTTCTTATTTACAACTGGTTCAAGAAACTCATTAGATTTCCCAACCTCATCAGCAAAACTAATAGACTACTGATTTCAAATCACATGAAAACTATTTCTGATGGACTGAAGTGAAGTAGAGCAAAGAGTCAGAGACTCTTCACTTCCTTCTAAAATTTCAAGGCTTTCCTGATCAGTGTCATAGGTGACCTTTCTTAGTTGATTACTGCTTTCAATCTGATGATAGTGAACTTCATCCCACAAATCAACTGTTGATGGCTCTGCAAGGTTAGCTTTTGCTTGGATATCATAATCATCAATATATTGATCAAACCTTGGAGAATAATTAATATAATTAATGTCACCAGCCATACATATTGGACTATCAAATTGTTTCTCTTCGAATTGATTTACAAATTATTTTCTGACTTATGGTATGCAAGATTAGCAGGAAAATGATCAAAAAAGTTTTGGTCATATGAAGTTTTAGAGGTTGTCTGCATGTTTAGAAGCTGATTTATTTCTTCTTCAATTAAAAAAGGAGGCATTTTTATTTTTCCTTGGAAATAACTATAGCAATCCTCTTTCTCTTATGAAGGCTGATTTAGAGGCTGAATGTCTTCTTGAGTCTCACTTAGAAGAGATGATGAATCATCACTTGTGTTTTTAGAGGGTTCCTACGGGTGTTCTTTCATTTTTTGATTGGTTTCATCCTCTATCAACTCTTCTTGATTTTTGTGATAGTTACTTTGAGCATGAGATTCATAAGTTGCCTCTGATAGGTTCTCAGGGTGCCAATTTCCTTTGAAAATCTGAAATGAATCGAAGCATAAGGGTAGAGACTCTAAATGTGTTATCTCCTCCTTTATTTCATATTTGATTTCATCCTTAACCAACTTTTCTTGATTTATGTGAGAGTTATCTTGAGCATGGGTTTCCTGAATAGCTGCTAAGAGATCTTCAGGATGCAAGTTTCCTTTCAAAATATAAAAAGAATTAAAGCATAAGGGTAGAGACCTTAAAGGTTTTGACTCTTCCTCTATTTCAGATTTTGTGATTTCAAGATGGCTGATTGTTTCTTTAGGGCACTCGTCTCTGTTTTTATTTGCAACTTGCTCATAATGCTCTCTTAATAATGAAGCATAAGATGTAGGAAAGTAACTAGTACCTACTTGGCAGCGTTCTTTACTCTCTTCTTTTCAGTCTTTCTCATCATGCATATTTTGTTTGTTTTTCTTGTTTTGTAGTGATTTAGTTTGCTTTTCCTGAGGAATAAGTGTATGTTGTTTTGAATAAGAAACACCAACCTTAACCCTGTACCTTTCCTCTTGCCTGTCAAGTAGATCCATCAGTTTGCTAAATGTATCTATCAATATCTCTAGTTTTTCCTCTCTGTTCATACTTGGATCCATCGTGGTTTATCAAAAAGAGGTCACTGCATCTTTTCAACTAGTTTAGCGTTCTCTCCCAGTGGAGTCTTTAGGTCTATTGAGGGTTGTGGAGTCGCTAGGTGGAAGAGTTGAACTTTTCTATCCACCATCAGCATGATTGGGATTGCTTAATGCATTCCCAGGGGAGTTTATAAGAACTAGTGGGGTAATAGGCCTACTAGAGGCTAGTGGAGTCGCCAGGTGGATATTTTTAGTTGTTTTGAAGATAAGTGTTTATGGTCCACCACCAATACTGACAAAAAGCCGATCTAGAAATGTTTTGTGGTTTTCTGAGTTTTCTATATGTAGCCCTTAAGGTATGTAAGAGTGTCCTATAGCTGAGTCATCATTTTGCTAGGATGGTGAAAAAGCTAGATTCTACTCTTAGGCTATCAGTTAATTTTCTCTATGATTTGATGAAGGTTTCTGAAGTCCTAAGGGATACTTATATTGTCACTGACATTAGAGGTTGCATCATGATCACCATTGTGTTGGTGAAAGTGATGAGGTGATTTACAAATCACAGGATTTTAATGTTTAATTGAGGATTAAAAGAGTCAATAAGATTTTTTAGGCTACTATGTACTCTGTCCCACCGTGATCGCCATTATGTTAGAGAGCGGTGGGATAAATCCACAAGATAGTTTTCTTAAGGGCTGCTGAAATGTTTAGGGAAGTCTAAGTTTGTTTCTTACTCAGAGTCCCACTGTGATCGCCATTATGTTAGTGTCACGTGATTTGGCAGATTGGCTAACCAAATGATAGGGTAACATTAGACCAGTCTTTGGAGTCCTAGGACCTAGCCTTCCTGGACTCGGAGAGGGCCCTCTCTATTGTGCGAAGGATGTGAGCTTGTTCACTATGGGTGATTGATTTTAGGCTAGTTGTTAAGTGTAGGTTTGTTTGTTTGTTTTGGGTTGGGGTAAGATGATCAAGTAGGATAGGTGGAATGAGAGAATATCAAATCAATAGGGCTATTGGGTTAGATGAAGGCTAAGGTGTATAAATGTTGAAGCAGAGTGTATTGCAGCGTTGATTTAGCAAGGTGAGTGGATTCTTAAAGTGATGATGAGGTGAAATGAACAGTAAGTTTGGGAAGAAACTAAGAGATCTTAAATGTATATAATCTAAAAGAAATGACTCATGAGGTAGGGAAAACCATTAATCTCTATGAACAATACTCAAACTGATAAACATACAAGATGAACAATCCAGTGGTACATAGAAGCATTAGAACTCCTAGCTTTAGAAATCCACCTTCAGTTTTTTGGGAAAAACATATAAGATAAACAAACAATTCAATATATGGAGAGGGAACTCCTAAACAACATATATCAAACTAGCAGGAACTGTGAAACAAGTTGATGAGCATGGGCAAAGGGCAAGATCGAAACAAGGCCTCGTTGCATTTTCCTAATCAATTAGTATTCCATAGGAAAGCTTCACAATGATTTTTTGAAAACTTCAAATAAACAGGGCATGCCATGAATCATATTTATAAGCTAACATACTGATCATTTATGAAACAAAGAACAAGTTTAGTAGGCCTAAGGAGCAGTCAAGAATTCCTTAAGATGAACTAAAAGAAGAGAACATTAAAGCTATAACATGCAGGAGGTTTTAGGTGCTTCCATGAACATATCTCAACCTATAATTTTCTTATCCATAGAAAGCAAGCAGACTGAAACAAAATGAGGACAAGAAAACAATAAAAAGTTAGAAAAACATTACCATTCACCAAGCTATGGAATCCTGCAAGCAAGCTTCTCGAACATCAAGCCACACAAGTCATTAATTTACTTCTCGAAACCAAATATCTTCTCCAAGCTCATAAACCATGTATTGCTCTATAACACATCAAGTCCTTGTTTACAATAAATCCTCAAGCCTTATATAACAAATAAGGAGAGGAGAGCCTACTAGAGCATCTAGAAGCCTATTGGCCAAAAAGAAATATCCTAACTTGTCCTTGAGGCTTTGCAAAGCCCAAAGCACAAAAATATCTAACAAAATATCTTTTACAATTATAAATGGAAATTAAATTGACTTTTAGGCCTAACATGCCCAAGAAAACTTTCCAAACGCACATCTACCCAGTCATACACAGGAATGCAGCACTCTGTCTCTGATTTCTAAAAAATTTGCAGGCGCGCAGTACTAAAAAGGGTCTTTTGCAGCAAGGTTTTGGAGGCCTTCCCGATGTCGAAAAAGGCTCTGTGATGGCCCGTTGGAAATATATTGATGTCTACTTTCCAAATATTCTTCTTTTTGCTCCATCGGATCTTTGGAAGTTTTCCAAAAAGTAGAAATAGTGAAGGTTCCTAGGAGCGCAGCACCTGCTCAGAAAAGGTGGCAGAGAGGTGAAAAAATGGGTGTTTTTGGCCCTTTTGAGGGACCAAAACAACTCCAAATGAGCTGAAATTTTGTGAGCATGCTCCTCTTGTGCCAAGGAATCCAAAAACATAAATTGTTTTGTTGAAGATGCTCTGGGAGAAAGCGCAGTGTCCAGGGTGATGTGCTCCTAGGCTTGAAAATTTGCAAAAAACCAAGAAGTGTTCAATTTTGCTCAAAATTAGTAAGTGAGTCCCTCAAGGGTCGTTAGAGACTTGTAGTGAAGTGTGAGCCAGAATTCCAAGCCTAGCTTGGTAATTTCCATCAATTGGCATCAGGCCCCTCCTTTGGGCAGTTTTGAGCTTCTTCCTAGCAAATTGATTTCTCTTTTTGTGATGTTCAGTCATCCTTCTCTGTAAGCCTAGATCTTTGTTTGCCTTCTCCAACTTAACCTCCAAATGTAGATTTTCCCTTTCAAGCCATGATTGTTTGTCATGCTCAATTTCCAAGGCGAGGAGCTCAGTGAGAGGGAATTGTTGTGCTTGGGCTGATTCTTCCTCTCTCTGTTTTTCCAATGCTTTCCTAAGACCCATAGTCTTAGGCCTTTTCCTATCTTGCCCCTCTTCTTTATTTTCTTCTTCATAGGCGCCCATGTATTCCTCCAGCTGTACTAGTGATTTCTGAGCCTCTCTCTTGTACTTGAGCGCCCGGGCCTCATAAATGGCAAGTTGGCCACTCATTTTCTTTTTTTGCATTTGTAGGAAACAAATGAGATATTTTGATTTTTCCAACTCAACCTCTAAATCTCTGATTTGTGCACTCTGGTCCTGTAGGAGAGAATTAAGTGTCCTTGTTTCATTTTCCTCATCACTGCTCAAGTGAATGAGTTCAAATTCCCTCTCTTCTTCATGACTCCTTTCCTGTTCTTTCATTGTCTTCTTGCCTTTGTCCTTCATGGGCTCCTTACCCTTGTCTTTCTTCGGCAGTTTACCCTTGCTCCTCAATGATCTGGTGACTTTACTTTTCACTATTTGAGTGCCCTTGTCTTTCACAGTTTTGGTGATTTTGTCTTTTATTGGTTTTGAGGAGGAGTGCATGTCCCCTTGCCTTTTGGAGGTAGCAAACACATGCCTCCTACCTCTCTGATAAGGGATGATGAGAGGTGTCACAAACTGGGCTTGCACAATTTGATCATTTACAGCCCTAGGATTGTCCTTCTCTTCAAGAATGCTTTTTGCGTGTATCTCCTTGCTACTTTGCTCTTGGCAGTCCCTTTGACTATCAATTTCAACCTCTTTATGCTCTCCTCAATAGGACGACCTTCAAAACTGCCATGTTCTGTTTCTGCACTGTCAGAGGCACCTAGGTTAGACACATTTTCACCTTTAGGACTATCCATCCCTTCACCTTTTTCATTGTTGTTTTTATTGCCTTAATTCTTTGGATCTTGGCCATCATCTCCTTGTTTATCTAAAACAACTTTGAAATCTGTCTCTAGGCTATCTTTATCAATTTTTTCACTGCCGTGACTGTTCATTATTTCTTCATCACTGTTTGTTGTAAGGTTTTCAGTGTCTTTTTCTTCGCTTTGAGACCCAGTACTTTGTCCTCCTTTCTCATCATTGGTGTCATTTCTTGTAACTCTGTTTCCTTCTTTGTTTACCTCTTCATCTGTGCAGTCGTTTTCACTCTCTTTCTCTAGGCCAACATCTTCATCTTTAGTGATATTTTGACTGTTTTCCTCTAGGAGTTCATCATCTTTTCCCTCACTGTTTGTATCATCTTCCTTATCTTCATTATTGTGGTCATCACTCCCTCCCTCATCTTCATTATTTTCTTCCTCATCTTCCTCATCTTCCTCACATTCTTCCTCATCTTCATCACCTTGACCATCACTCTTCGGTTCATCTTGATTGTCATTGTTTTCTTCAGGGCCTCCGTTACTTTCTTTAAGGCCATTTCCTCCTCCTTTATTCTCATTATTTTCTTCCTCATCCTCATCAAACTCTTCCTCACACTCTTTCTCACTCATTTGTTCATTTTGATCATCACTTATTTCTTCTTGATCATCAGTGCTCTTATCATCCTCACACTTTTCCTCATCTTCATTATTTTCTTCCTCATCTTCCTCACATTCTTCCTCAATTTCATCATCCTCTCTCTCACTGTTTTGTTCACTTTGATCATCATTGCTTTCTTCTTGATCATCGGTGCTTTCATCATGATCACTTTTCTTAGGGGAAGGTGTTTGAAGAAGGTCTATTTGGGAAAGTGATTCATGTGAGGAAGGTGAATCATGGTCAATGGAGGGCGATGGAGGAGTAGGAGGAGGATTTTGAGAAGATGATGGCACATTTTGCAGTGGGATGGAGGGTGAATTGGTGAAGTCATCATGGGCAATAAAGGCCTCCCAAGGAATGCCTTGTTGGTCCAATTGGTGAGTTACAATGACTTTGATAAGAGAGTGATGAAATAGGCTTGTCATCTGCTGGGCTGGAGGCCTCTTTTTCATGATGGAGGACATTTTTTCAATGCTTTTGCAGAGGAAATAAGGCAGGTTTAGTAGCTTGGCCCTGGTGAAGTGCATCAGGAGTCTAATATGATAGGAGTAGATTCTGGAGAACCTACCCTCACAGGTAAAATATTTCATGACGAGGGAATACCTGTCCAGTAGATGTGAAAAAGGAAAAATGGATTTATACTCAGCTTGACAACTAGGTTTTAGAAATGGATGATAATGGATCAAGTCAAGATGTTTCTGTTTAAACCACCTTTCTCCTATGCAAGGCATCCCAGTGGCTTTAGAGATAGCTTTAGGGGTCAACTCAAACCTTACCCCTGCTAGAAGAACCTTATGCTTTTGAAGCCTTAGGGCAAATAACTCTATCAACTGAGGATGGCTTTTGATTTCTTGTACCTTGTTGTAGAACTCAAAACACCCTAATCTTGGAAATAATATAAGACAGAAGGGGAGGCTATCAGCTCTTTGGTGTCTATAGGCTCAAACCTATTGGGCTTCCCTCCTTTCTTATACTGTCTTTTTGGTCTTTGAGGCTCATCACTCTCCTCTTGAGACATGGTGCTTACTTTACCCCTTCCTCGAAATTTTTAAATAGAAAAGTTTTTTAACTGATGAAGTGATGAGGAAAAAGGTTTTTTAGGAGATATTGGACTTCTAAATGGTGCTAAATGACCAACAGAGAATAGGTTATATTTCTCTTTAATTTTCCCTCAAGCTTCCTTTGACACAAACTTAGCCCTACTTGGCACGTTTATGACTTAAAATATGATGAGGAGATGTTAATTGATGAAGAATACCTCTTGAAACATGGTTCTCATAGAAAAATACATCTTCTGGGAAAAAATTTGAAAATTATGGCCCTTTTTTGGGTGATGCTACGCTTTTCCTCCAGGCACGCAGCGTCGTGGCCTGGGCGTTGCCTCCATGAGGATTGTGCAGCAGGCGCAATGGTGGATCCACAGCGTCGTGGCTCAGGCGCTGTCTGTACGAAGAGTGGGCGGTAGTCTGAGTGGTGGGCGTGCAGCGCCTTTGGCCCAGGCAGCCTTTGCACGCAGAGCTACAGAAGGCAACTGTGGTAGGCGCGCATCGTCGTCGGCTCGGGCAGGAGCTACACGTAAGCTGTTAGCTGGCAACCCCAATCTGTGAGCGCAGTACTCGCAGGCACAGTTTTGCACACGGATTCGGGTGTTGTAGGGCGACAGCTCCTGCACGCCGAGCGGGAAGAGGAGTGCGCACCGTCATCCTTCAGGTGCGCAGTGTCCAATTATAAATTACACAGGGCACCTCTACAGGTGCACAGCATCTGTGAAATTCTGCCCGAGGGTGCCTGTGGAAGCCAAGATTTTTGCACTGTGCTTTGCCAAAGTCGAAATGAAGGAGGGAAGAAGTTACTGAAGTCATTTATACTCGTTTTTGAAATAATCAAGAACAAAAAACCCCTTTTCTATAGTTTAATGTGCACATTTCCATTGTCTTCTTTAGACTATCTTTTCAGTGCAATAGCCTTTTTGGAGCCAGTCCCTTTTCTATTTCTCTTTACCACTACCTTTAGCATTTCAGCACTTTGTCATTTGCAAGGCGAATTTTACAACTATTTTTGCCTCCATTTCTTTGAATCAAGTCTGTGACTGTCCTTTATGTAACAGTTTAACTTTCCAACTTTGATTATTCATTCTTCAGTGCAATGGCACTCACTGCCTTTAAAAATCAAATTTTCTAATTTTTGGGATTTTTAAATCACATCCGTTGATCCAGTGAAGTTTTGTCCTTTTTTAATTATCTTTAGAAGATAACTCGAGAATTTCTTTTTACACCCTCTGTTGTTGATGAAGGAGGTCTCACTTTGACTTGTTATTCCTATTTGCTCATTATCCCAATTTTTGAAGTTGTTTCCAAATATTTTCCACTGTGGGTTAAAACATCAGATATTTGCATCTTCACACAAAGTACACCTACTGTTTTTCTTCTTCAGTGTGATTGTCTTCTTTATAATTGTCTTAGTCTCTTCTTTCATCTGATGGCTCATCTGACAGCCTTTGTATTGTTTGCAGGGGCATGGAAAAGGGCAATTGTCCTTCATCCAGTTATGCTTTGAGGCCCAAAACTGTCCCAATGATCTTTTTGCCAAAAAGAGCCATGCCTTTCATATGTTACTGAGATTTCTGAGATTTTGCACAGACCTTTGTATGAGAATTATTTTGCTTCTTGTTATGATATCAAGACCTTTCCTATAGCTTTAAGCTTTCTATGCCTTTTATCCACTGTAAATTACATTTTGAAGCTTCTTAGGTGTCCCTTCATCATTATGTAATGAGCTCTTGATTTTCCCTATAGCCTCCAGCTTATTGTACCTTCTTATTCAACTGCCAATGACTTGATGAACTCTCTTCAGCATCTTTCTTTGTTTTTTCTTTGCTTTAGACTAAACTTCAAGGCATCCCTGCAGAGATGCATTGGACATGGTAGTCTATTCTTGGCAGATTTTACAGTTGAACTAGGAGGACACCTTTGGAAATTGCTTAAGTGCTCTCAAGAATATGACAAACCTCAGCTTTGTGTTTTCTTGAATTCTCCTTTGATTTTCTATGAAATGATAGTGCATGGTAATTATAATGGCACATGACTTAAGAACATCCTATGATTATTTTGCAAGGCTGCAAAATTGGTTTTTTTACTAATGGTTTAAATCAGGGTTTTGAATAAGACACAGGGTTTAGATACTCTACTTATGCACCATCATCCTATACAGCTAGACATATTTATTTTACTTTGAAGGGCTTTCTAGACAGACCTTTAACACCACCAGTGCTTGAGGCAGTTGGCGAGTAGGAGAGAAAACTTGGTTTAACTTGGTCGAACAAATTGTGAAATAAGAGGGCTTAGGTATCAGAGGTATGGCGCTATAGACAAAAATAGCAAGTATGGATAGAGTAAGGGACATTGGTCTAGGATGGGGTTTTATAGGATGATATATTGACCACAAGAAATAAAAGAGGAGGGATAGTGGAAAATTTCTCTGGGGAGATTTCTAGAAGACACAATGATTCCTTGAATTTTGTTTCTAGAAAACCTGGACAAAGCATTTAGTCATTTAACAAGTGAAAATACTTGATGACTAACAAGAGGGACACACAAATGTCAAATATTGATGCATTTTAAAGGCCAAGATGGAGGTATTATCTCTATATTTTTTCCACCAGAGAAAAAATCTTGTTCGGATTGCTATACAGGAGATTTTCTTGCATATGAAATTTCTACGCGTTGCGAGGAGGCCTCTAGAACTTTTATGTCCTCCAAAGTAAAAAATATATGCGTTACTAAACTAACCACAAAGTGTCCCTGAAAATTCGTGAGCAGGGACTATTTACTTGTAGGAATTAGTAGTTTCGTATCTAAACTCAACCACCCAAATAGCTCTTGCCATGCACATTGCATTATCACTCACATTTCCATCTGTCACCATTGATTTGAAAGTTCATATATCTTATCCAGTCCTCCATATTTATAACTATATTTTTTATATAAGCACCTTTGTATTTATTCAAGAACGGTTAAATCTTAGAAATATTTACAGAGTTTGATTTGTATATGAAAACTAAGAGATTTCATAATGGCGCAAAATTATAATTATTACCTGCAAGATGACTGGACGCTGGTGGAGATGGGCGAGTCTAGGCCAATTGCAGTTGAGGAATAAGATATCATGATGGAGAAATATATCAGAAAGAATCTGGTAGTAGAGGAATCAATGCAAAAAGTGAGGGATAAAGAAGGGAGAAATTTGGATTCTGATATGAAAACGTACTAGATTTCTCGCCCACCAATGAAAGAGCTACTAGATAATTTACTAAACATGGTGACTCCTAAAAGACCCAAGGTAGTGATCTTGCCCAATTATGAGGCTTCAGATTCTTCAACTTTCCACAATGTTAGAAGAATAAATATTGAGATAAGAATGGCTTTTCAAGGCTTGGCTACTGAAAAAGACCAAGTAAGACCTCCATATACATAAATGTGTTATAAAATTCTATGATTAATAATCTAGTATTATAATAAACCCATCTAATACTCTAGTTTTAGAATAGACCCATCTAACAAAATTTCTAGTTGCTTGTTTCTTGCTATTGGACCATCAATAAACTAAACCAAAAACCTTATTTTGGTATTATTTCTTATTTTTAATCTGTTCTTTTACACATGGTTCTCGCTCGGTAGAAATGGCCAAAGAGAGAAGACAAGTTTATAGATATTATTAAACTTGAAACCACACTATCTCTAGGTGACTAGTTTATTTATATGTTTAATCTATTGAGAAGTGAGAAAATTTGGAAAGTATTGATTCATCTATCCTATCTCACCTTACTCTCAGAATTCTCAAAATTGTATTAACTCAAAATGACATCAAAGAGACTAACTTGTTACATACACTAGAATGTGAGATTACGGTATTTTTAAGGATGATGGTAAAGATGAACTTTTTTTTGGAAATAATGAAACAAATCCATAACACATGGACAAGATTCCTTTGGAAGTAATAAAGGCATAAAATATGTTATAATATGGTAGGCCAACTACTAATGATCTTGGTAAATGGGGTGCCTTTCTTTATTCACTCCAAGAGGCATACATGAAATTTGAACATACTAATATTAGTTCAAGATGATGGGATGGGATTGGGGTGTCTGGTGCCTTCCTCTATTCACTCCAATAGGCTGACATGAAATTTGAATAGTTGTCACCCACACTAATACTTGAGCTTACCAACATAAAAAAAATAAAATAAAATAAAAATAAAATAAAAATAAAAATAAAAAATTACTATGTCACTAAAAATTTGGAAGACACATTAAACATATCTATAACCTGTGAATAGATGCACATTTGGGTTTTATTATACACACGTTATATGTTTGATGGTTTACATTAACAAACAAGTTATATGTTTAACATAGCTATAGTTCGTACTACAACCTGTCATGTCAATTCTTTGGTATTATACATATTGCACAGACGATTACATAATCTGTACCCTTAGTATATATATGGTTATAAAATTTATGATTTAATTAAATTCCGCCTGGAGATTATGGTCCTACTGAACTTATCTCAGAAGGGTACTCAGAGTTTTAGGAGTACCAAATTGGCTAATTTCAAGAACTCTGATACCACTTGTTATTAATAGAATAAATAACTCTCTAACCTCTAAGAATCTCTCTTCCCAACCTACACTCTCATCTCATCAACACATTTTTTACTCTCTAATTAGAAATGGTGTCAAAGATTCTAAGAAATTGTTAGATCTAGCTCATGGTATTCTAAGGTTTTGATGTGCACAAGGTAGTCTTAATACAATTTACAATTCAATCTTGAGAAATATTCAGGTGTTTGTGTTCGACATAATACATTATTTTTCTTATCACAAGAGTATCCATTTGATAGCTGCCATTTTTTGCATGGACGCCGCCATCATGGCCCCCATGATCAAGAGCCTCTTCGCCCCTTAGAATTTTGATTCTCTTGTCAAGCATCTGGAGCTGGAACTTGAAACCTCCATTTCCAAGTGTCGTGGCCTGAAGGTCTCCCTAGATAACTTGAAGGCCGATGTTAGGTTCAATGCATCGAATTTCAAAGCTCTTTATGTGTTTGGGACATGTTATGAGAAGAAAGGGATTCTCGTTGATGCCCGCAAAGTGTTCCCGGATGTGTTTTAGGTAAATTCGTCGTCGTAGGAAGATAAAGCGGGCAGGGATCGTTAATCTTGATTAAGAGATCTAATAGCATATGTGAGATCATATGCATGCATCCAAAAAGAGAATGACAATTGTATATCAGTTGAGACAAAAAGGCATATTTTTTAAGATTTCGAAGGAAAACGTTTCAAGCCTATTTGTTGCAAAATTAATAAGATTAGCTAATATTTTATTAGTTGTACACTCTGAGTCCTTGTAGTAAATTTGAGATATGAATTGCAATGGTACACAAAAATGTGCTGGGAATTATTGGACTCATTTTCTGTTGTATTTATTTGTGTATGAGATACCTTGGATGAATAATAACTTCATGAGCATAGTGGAGGGATTTTTGTTTTTAAAAGTAATTGGCAATGTAGCAGGGTACTGCTAGTAGGGGGAAAAAAAGAGACCATGACCCATTTTCATGTCATTCCTTGAACATCCAATCTATCTTCATAAAAATAAATAACTCAAATACTCTTTCCCATAAACTCCATGTAACTCTAATCGCACAACCCATCTTTCCAAAATAGAGGCTTTTGACAAAATCAATATGCATTGATTCCATCTGGTCGAATATATTCTTGCATTTGGCCAGATTTTATAGGTTCATATCGATCGACAACTTTCCTCTAATTGAATAATTCATTCAATTGGGGTTCTATAATTGTCATTGAGTCTATTTGTAAACATGGCGAGCTAGTCAGCCTCTTGCCAGTTTCTTAATGCATCGTTTAATGAAGATAACAAGTTAGTGCCACAATTTCCCTCTTAGTCTTGTTAGTGTCAGAATATGCATTCTGCCATCAGTGATCAAAATAACTCTTTTCATTCTAATTTTAGGTGTCCCACTCTGAAATTTTTATATCATTCCATTATTTCATGCTAAAAATTGTTTCACTCATGGTAGCCCTATTCATAAAAATTCACTCTCCCTCAGAAACTCACATTTGTTGACTCACCTTCATGTCTTGTTGAGCATAATAAAACTTTTGAAAAGATCATTTCATCATATCTTATCTCAGTCAAATTCAATCATGGAATTTAGGTCATTTATTGTTGAAAGAGTCCCATAGTCATCATGGTCATCATTCAACTCATTCTTCCATGTTGTGCCATCATTAGGTCATAGGGTCATTTCACCATCAAATACATCTTTTGAAGGAGTAGTAATAGTCAAAGGTCTTCAACAATTTTAGGTTCTAAACTATCATTTCCATGTAAGTGTCTTTGTGTTTACCATATTTGTCTCTTAGTTGTGCGTGGAAAGCTCATTTCCCTCTCCTAGGGTTTTGAGGGCATTTTTCTTGGTTTCATAACTTCCATGGTTAAATCATCAACAAGAATTTTATCTTGATGCTATTACACCTTCCCCTATCCTTAATATACCTTCCTAAACACTTCCTATCACTCCTATCCCTCAAAATCATCATTTTTCCACAAGCCCTAGCCTATTGCTACAATTTGACACTTTTCGAGACTAGGCATGTGTTTTGCCCTCTTGGACCCCTTCCCCTCACTCAATCCTTGAAAATCTAGTTTCCCCTAGTCTCTAACATCTATCCCTATCCCCCAAAACTTCCCCAATATTTTAGATAGCCCCTAACCCCTTCATTCCCCTCCTTCTACAAGGCAGACCTAAATGCCCTATTTTGCCTACACCAAACCCTAATTTCCTCTCCCATTGAGCTAGGGTTTGCTATGGAATCAGAAAAATATGAAAAGAGGAGAAATAAGGGAGGTCATTTCAACAATTATTAAGCCATTCCAACTCATATACGTCATGCCTCCATCATTTTCCAAGAATTCATTCCAAGGCACAAATCATTTACCACTCATAAGGCTAGTTTTTCTTCAAACTATGTTTCTGACCAAACAGAGATGCATTTGACAAACGTGAGAGAGGTTTTTGTCCATAAAATTTCAATAAAGAAACTCCTCCTTCATGTTTACACAAGTATCATGGTTAGGGATAAATTTCAAAAATACAAGTGTTACAGGAGGTTTTCTGCACTTTTGAAGCGACCTTGAGAAAATCAAGGTTTATCCTAGATTGAGTGTCCAAATTGCTATATTTATGAGTGAAATGGTACCTAGATAAAGAGACCTTTCCCATCAGCTATCATGAGCTCAATTTGGAGTTGAGGAAGGCCTCCAAAAGTTTCTTGCACCAGCAGACTGCATTTTTGCACCCTCATTCTGCACTTTTTGACCAGTCTTGGGAGATTGCAATTTTGAGGGGTCCAATCAGCATCATTTTTAGAACTTGAGGCATATTCAGAAATTATACATGATAATATTTCCAACGCGATATATTGGGCCCAATTTTGACACTAGGAAGGCCTCCAAAAGTGGCCTGCAAGTGGGAGGCCACGTTTGCCAAAGGGAGTGCACATTTCCTTCTAGCGTTGTGCATTTCCTTATCGCGTTGTGTATTTATTATTCTTGGGAGACATGAAATTTTATAGGGAAAATGAAATTCATTTTAAACAATGAAGGCAGATCTGGAAACTAGTCTTGAAGGGATTTCCAACAAGCTATCTTGGAGCCCATTTGCACACTTGCAACCCAATCAAAAACAACTTACAAGTTGGTGGTAAAAGGACGTTGTGCATAGGACAAATTTTCTGAGTTTGCTGATATTTTCCAATTTTCTCTTTTTTTCTAGCTTGACCATGTTCAATGGGATTTTTACCAATGTAAATCATGAATTTAAGAGTAAATATGATGTGGTTGACTTACCTAGGGTAAATACATTAGGTTAAAACTCATGATGATGTGTAATGAAACAGTTTGAAAAAATTTAGGGTTGAGTCACTTTGACCACCCTACACTCTAGGTTTCAATTCAGACTATGGTGGATCAACTCCTCCTCTCATGGATTTGACCCCTGAGGTTGGGAGAGTTTGTTTGAGGCCTATATCTTGTACTTTTTGACTCGTTTTCAAAGTTTGGAATCAATTTGATGTTTTCTAGTTGATCAAGGAAGCTTTGTATTCAATTTGGCCAAGCTAATAAAGAGGAGTTGTAGCTACTTTTATGGGATACTTTTGGTATTGAATGTCTATCATAGTTTCCTCTTTAATGTAATATGTTTGAATGTATTGTGTTCATGTTCACTTTCATTTCTATATTATGATATTTTACAAGTTAGATAATGAGAATACATGTTTGTGCATGCTTTGTTTTGGGTAACTGGTCATATTTTGTTCATTTTCTTTTGTCTAAGAAAAATACATCTCCTATGATTTTCTTAGCCTTCTTATAGCTTCAAAACCATTCCATAACAATTCTCTTCAAGTGATAAGCTTTATACCTACCCTGCCCCATTGATCCCTACAACCCTAACTCATTTTCCCTGACCTAGCTTTCCTTGACCTAATTCCTTCATCCAATGATTTTCCCAGCCAAAACAATTTAAAATAACCCCCTCCACTTTATATTTATCCTAAGAACCCTAATTTCTTCGGCCCTCCTAGATGTGACCCTTTTGGAGAGAGCCCTCTCTAGCTTGATAGGGCTAGCTATCAAGTCAAAATCTTGGTTTGTGGTTATCTCTGTTGGGATTCCTTCTTAAGCCTTGGGAATCTGGCGGAGTGCTAACAATTCCGTGAAAACATTCTTCTGTACCATAATTGTGGCACAATTCCACTCTTATTTCGTGAATAAATTCTTATGTAGAATAATTTTGGGTTGTTTTAAGCAACATAAATTGTTATACACATCAAATACTTTTACATGGATGGGAAGTAAGTTTTAAATACAAAGATGAGAACAAGATGTTAATAGTGTTACCCTGTAATGAATACATTGCTTATGTAAATGCATTGAGATGACTTCAATAATAAATATTGAAGCTTTACATTGAATTGAGTGAAATATTCTTTGAATATTATTGAATTTTGAACTTCCTCCAATCCTCGTCCTGTAGGAATTTTTGGGTGTTTTAAACCAAGTACTAGTGTACTTTAATGTTGTAAACTATAATTTATGTGATCCATGGTATCATTGCACTCACTAGTTTGTTGTATATTGTGATTGTATGCTTTTTTTTGTTAACTGAAAGGTACTTACTTTATTAATAATAACTTAGGCAATGCTTAGCTTTCCTTGTAAAATATGGACATGGCCTCAATATATTTTCATGTTTTCTTAGTCATTGCATTGACTTGCACAATAACGTTTAACCAATACTCATAATGAGACAATCTACCTTCCCTACCATGTAAATAAATTCTATGGAATTCAAACAAGGTTGAAACAGACATACTTGTATCCAGGTTTTTTGATCCTAGTCATCACATTTTAGAAAGTATTATCCAGCTTTCCTTGCTATCCACGGTTCAAATAACACATTTCTTCGCATCTATTCATCCCTTTCAACCGAGAAAGCCCTATCGACACTATTGAAATGAGGATGACCCTTTCAAAAGAAGACGAAGTGATCCAAAATGGCATCCATAGATAAGATATGATACATCTTACTAGTGCTTCCTTGCAGACCCACCCCCTTATCGCACTTTTTCCCCACCATCCTCTTCGAGTTCAAACCACTGACATTATCATTAGGTCACATATGTGTTGCAGAATGAACGACAAGGTTGTTATGTGTATTTCTTCTCCCTTATGGTATCTAGACCTTAGAACACCTAAATAAATCTTGTTATACAAATCAAGGGAAAGCTTAGAAGTTGTTAGAAATAAAT
Source organism: Pinus albicaulis (assembly GCA_034641835.2). NCBI lineage: Eukaryota > Viridiplantae > Streptophyta > Pinopsida > Pinales > Pinaceae > Pinus > Pinus albicaulis. Next base: position 60,383,250 of record CM076579.1, on the reverse strand, counting down.
TAGGAAGTAGTAATTAAGAAAAGCAACAATTTCAGTGGAGGAATCCTATTCATATGTATATTCTCCTTGCCAACAATGCTCACCTTAGCCAATCCAAGGCTATAAATGGAAACAAGGTTAGCTTGTATGTTCCTTTGGAAATCAACAGCCAACGAAAAATATGAAAAATGATATGAAGACCCATCCATAAAAAGGAGAAATTTCTCGAAATATTATAGCTTTAACAACTCATCAAGATTCTCTCTAAAAGTTAAGAGATGCTTCCATAAATGAAGGAAAAGGCTCGCCTCCAACTTAGAGTTATTACGGTACATTCCAAGGCTAATAATGCTTTCAAGGGAAGGGAATATTGATAGAGAAAAACTTCTTAGGAGAGAGAGATTTTTCCTCTGTCCTCCCTTTCCCTTCAATTCAAACTTTGTTTTCCTTTAAATTAATGTCGTTGATTAAACAAAATGTATATACACATGGGAAAAATATGTGTAGAGAGACAAGAAGGATACATTATATTCCTTAAATGTCTAGTGACTTAGAAAAGTGTTGTATGCCTCCCTTCTTCCTCTCTCACCAACATTCCCTGAGAGGGATCATAAGAAACAAATTGTTAATTTTCTTGGTGCTTAGAACATCGTGGGTTAATATGGATTTGTGCTAGTTTTTTTTTTTTTTTTTTTTAATGTGCCTTATAATCTAGAGAAGTATTTACAAATAGAAGAACCAAAAGTGGAAGGGCATATACAATGAATATCATATCTTCTTCCATAGATAAACTAGAACATAAACAAAATCAGCATGTTGTGGCCTTAAGAGCCTCAGTTTATTTGATCAACAAAGTGCTCTTATGAAAACGTTGATGGCATATCTCATCACAACATGAGGGATGGAAGTCAAAGGATGAACTAACATGATTCTCAAAAATATATTTACAATGAATCATCCAATTATAAAGAAGAAATCCCCAAGAAATTTTAGATCCTTGAAAAGGAAGAATGGACAAGACATCAATAGTCTTCAAATAAGGTGGTCCTCTAATGAATGTGTCCCTAACAAAGCTTTCAATATAGATTATGCCAAAATTTCTAGCTATTGGGAAAACCAAGAGTCCTAGAAGATATGTTTCATAGTCTCTAATCGGCCACATACATGGAAAAGGCCATCTGAAAACAAAATTTTGATCAAACATGCCTTGAATGGAATCCTTGGGTACATCACTACCTAGGAAAAAACTTATAGCTTATAAGAAATCTGGATGGACCAAATACTACAAAGTCTTTGTACCAGTCCATCCTCTATATAATTAAATATTCATCTCACATTAAGTACGAGTGACAACAAATGATGATGGTGAAAGAGCGAGTAAAATATTTGAGTTTCCTATTGCTCAACGGGGTGCTCAAAGCTCCATCTCTAGCTCTTCCAGAATATACCTGAAATCCATAGATTCATCTTGAATAACTTGGCCTTTGGAATGATCTTTGAAAAATCCGTGTTTGACAAAGGATTTGAGGCCATAAAAAATAGATAAATAAATAAATAAATAACTCCTAAGAAAGAATAAACTAGTCCCTTCAGGAGTGCGAAATAAAATCCCAAATGTCCTCACAAAAGAAAATATAATTTCTACTCAATTTTCGAGCTTGAAAAAGGGGTATATCAGCATCACATTGACCCTGCGTCGTCCAACTCAGTTTTCAAGCTTGAAAATGAGGTATATAAACATCAAATTGACCTTGCACCCTCCAACTCCAGATGGGGTGACATGCTAAGTTCCATCTTGCCTTGTTTCCATGTCAAGACCAATAAACCAAATCTATCCATGGCTTTCCAAGTTTCCCATATATTTTGGAAGATGAATGATCTTGAAACTTGAAATAAGTGAGGCATAGAATAATATCACATGAGCCAAATGTGGTAGCAAAAGTATGTAGAAACATCAATCAAGATAATTCCACTGTTATCTTTAGGCTTGGTGCACACATCCCAAGGAGCCATCAAGATGCTCCTCTCCGCACTATACTTAGATCATAGCCATAAGTATGATTGAAGAGTTTCCTCCAAGCGCTGAAATTGAATTTTTATACGAAACCAACAATAGACATAATAGACATGTTAAACTATTACACATAGGTTATTGCTCATGGAAGAGTAACAATTTAATGCTACTCTTTCCTACACTACTGCCTTATAGTCTTTCCTTTGCAACATCTGGTGCAATTGCTAGTTATAAAAATTTATTAATAATTTAATTTATATAATTTCACTAATTTATCAAACTAATGAAGGTGAAGGTGAAGGTGAAGTGTAGGATGAGTGTCACTGCACCATGACATTGAAAATATATTTTCCGAATGTAGAGATAAAATATAATTATTTTATGAGACAAAAATATCTTAACATAATTAAAAAATATATATCAATATAAAATTATATCATTATAACAATAAAATTAATAACTACTATATTGATTTAATACTCTTAAAAAACAAACTTTTTTAATAAATGAAAATTATTAAATTTCCGTATATTGATTTGATAAATTAAAACTACAAAACTATTTTAATATATAATGAAATTATTAGTAATAATAACAATAATAATATATATATATATATATATATATATATATATCCAAAATTGAAGATTCTATTCTCCCATGAATCAAATTCTTTCTCAATAGTGGTGTTAACTTAATATCTCTACATAATCAAGGATTTCACTATCTATACATATTTAAATTTAATAGTTACATATTTTTATATATTAAAATATTATATTTTAGAGTTTAAAATATGATAATCATGGCACGGCTTAGTTATATCTCATTTGAAGATTTCATAAAGGTTTTGATACAATTTAGAAGTGATAAAGGAAGTCGCTTCCATATACAATTTATAAGTGATAACGAGAATTTAGATATGTGACGAGCCTAACGAAAATAACGACATATGCTAAGAGGCTTGATGCAGAGAATGTTATTAGTTAGCCATAAAATCACATTGGGAAGTAATGTTGAGAAATTTCATAGTCTAGGTAGTTGAAAACCATCACGGGAAAGGTGGTTACTTGCCCAAACTCCTCCTTAAGAATAAAACTTCTTAATCGGAAGAGGAAACCAAGAGGGTAAGAGAGAAACTATAGGAAAACTTGAAGGAGGGAGACTGAAAATTTGAAAATCTCTAATAGGATTCTGTCGGCATAGGAAATTCTTGAGTTGGTTGGCCAGTGGAATTTTCAATTAAAGCATATGAGCTCATTTTTCAGAAGCCTAGACTAAGTTTGGTTTTGATCAGATAGTCTTTGGATTGTGTTAGCGCTCCGTAATTGGTACGATTGGTAAGAAAAAATGAAAGAGGACAACATCAAACCACTTTGGAGTCCAGGACCTAGCCTTCCTAGACTCAGAGAGGGCTCTCTCTGTTTTTATGATTTAGCTTAATAATTCTAAGCACTGATATTAGGCTAGTTACAGTGATGAGGGTTGTTTGTTTTGATTTTGTTGGTTGGATGAGTAGGACTGCAGAGACTATTCCATTGGGCTATGGAGTCAAAGGCTGGAATGGCACATCAACATCAAGAGCATCACAGAGAAAGCTAATTGTGCTAGATGGATCTCTAGAGATGTATGAATTAAGAGATGAAAGAAATAGTGAGGTTCAGTAATGACTAGAGAGCAGTTAAGAATTCTTTAATCAAACATTCAGCAGAAAACATTAAGACTATAAATTGTAGACAAAATTAAGGTGCTCAAACAACAAATCTTAATCTAAAATTTTTTATTTACAATTAGATGAAGAGAGGAACAGTAGGGAAAATAGTGGAATCATTTAAAATGGAGAAGAATCACATCACCATTTGGACACAGCTCAAGAATCCTGTAAATAGACTTTGATTTATTGATGTCCAACTCTGAAATTATGGTGTTCCAACACATTAGTTCTTACAATGCAGGGGCTAACAATATCCAACCCTTCAAACTGGAAATTAAAGAAGTATTTAACTAACAAATTTGGTCGATTTCCCTAATTCTACTTTGTCAAACTTCATTTATTACAAATAACTGAAATTAAACAGGTCTGGCCATGTAAGGCTTTGAGAAAAAAGATTTATGTCAACACATCACTTGTAAAATTAATTTGGAGTGGCTCTTCATGTATCTAAAAGCCTCGATGGCTCTTCGTAAGATCAAAGGTAGTCTTGAAAGTGATATGTGATGATCCCGAAGAGGCAACGAATCATGGCTCTGACATGTGGCCTTACATTTCAAAATATCGGCGTTGGTAATTAAATATGGTGCAGTGCTAATACCTTAACATTGATTAGTGACTGTGCCGATGTGATTTCTTGCCTTTTTATGTTTCCGTCGTTATAACATAACAATACTGTGCTAACGGCCCTGTGCTCGAATCGACCTCCTCGGTGTCTTTTTTCTACCCGAGCGTTTTTGCCGCGTTTAACCTCGTTTCTTCATGAAATGAGTTTCAAACCTCATATACCTGACTTAACCCTTTTTACAAACAAAATAACGTAAAAACTCATTATACCGTATCTGAAAAACCTTTATATTTTAATCCCAAACCCACATCGCATCTGTGACAGCATCGCATTTCGCAAGTTTTGCAATTTATGTTATGAAGGATGTAACCGGCGATGTCATTCGAAATGGGAGGTGACGCATAGGGGTGGTTGGACCTGACCGCAGCCCGCAAATCGCAACTCTTAAGTTTTAGTTATAAGCACGAAGGAAAACTCTAAAAGACACAAAGTGTGAAGTGCGAGGAGGTAAGTGATGTGGTAGGGGGAAAGTGGGACCAATTGCATCGCAAATTGAAAATCTTAGACTTTTGTTATAATTGGCAGGGGTTAACATCTAAAACGTGCAAAGTGCTGGGAGAGGGACCCACCTATATTGCGATCGCCAGTTGGAAAAGCTTCTGCGGTAAGATAAAGTTTAGAATGTTTCATATGATAGGTTTTATGCAATTGCGAACAACTGTGAAGCGGGGGGTGGAGCTGTTGTGGCGGAGCCAACCGCTGCATCACAAATTAAACCAAATACATTTCTGGCGTTCCACAGGAAAGTTAAAAAATCTGTGATGCGAAATATCGCAACTCGGTGATCGCAGTTTTCTAAGGTTTCGTTATGATGAAAAGCATTATAGTCTGCGAAATGCGATGGGTCGTGGGGGAAAGGTTACATGTCAGGGAGGGGGACCCCACTTTAATTAGAATCGAGCAATAGGGAGTGGAAGTAAACAATGATATAGCGGTGAAAACTACAAAGTAGAAATATAAAGCGGAAAGTGGAAAAATGGAAGTTTTAATGATTTTCAAGCGAAATGAGTTGAAAAGGAAGTGTGCTGGGTGAGTGGGTCCTACCACCATCGCACATCGCACTTCGACCACTTTATTATTTACCCTTTGCGCCTGTCTTGCAAATCTTACGATCTAGGATTGTGATTTAATCTCTGCCCTTGATCGATGCTCAGATCAACGGTCCTCACTGCTCCTTTGCTTTGTTTTTCTGATTTTGTTTATTTTGTTGCACTCAGTTTTTTCTTAGTTGTTCATAGAACTCTTTGACTCGTTTACTGCTTTGCCCACATTCACAACTCGCCCGCATAACTTTCACGACTCAACCCAAACGTGCACAACTCTGCCCAGTACCTTAACGACCTTGCCTTTGCTATTTTCCTACCTTAACTGCTTCTCTGTTGCCCTTGTCTTTGCTAATGATCTAATGTTGCTCCTTTTCTCTCTGCTGCTTTCTCTGATTCTTACTTTGGAAAAGATTTTGAATATTGACATCTATGTGCAGTATGAAAAAATTTCAAAGAGAAAATAATCAGTCACCTGGTGATGCTGTGAAATACAGGGGTCTAACAGTGGCTCTAGTTGGGGATGGCAGCTCCTTCAGGAGGTGTCAAGAACATTATAGACTAGTGGCCTGATCCATTTGGCTGATCCCAACCCTGAAACTTGATCTGCTACAACTTCTGTGGCTGAAATCAACACTCTCTACAAACCGAAGTCTGGAACACACTTGATCCTGAAACTGAAAATTGAAAAAAATGCTCAAATTACTAAGCTCATCTACAATCCTACCTACCCAATCTACAATTCTAATCATTTTTCTTCAGTTTGGGGTGCATTTAGACTTGCAGACCCTGACATCATTTTTCTTTTGAATTTTTAACCTACCTATCACTTATTTCTCCTACTGGTTCATATTAGGCTATCGAACCAATGTCATTTTCTACCTACCTATTGATAAGCCAAGATTAAATGGTTTGGAAAATCTTCATTTTCTAACCTATTAGCAGAAAATTCAAAATTGTACAATCATGCTTAAACTGTATGACTGCATAAAACTCTTTTCAATAGTAGGGGCATTTTTATTTGCAACACTTTCAGAAAAATTTAACATATTTGCATATCACACTAGGCTTATGGCCTTCACTTCCGGCTTAAACCTTGTCCAACGAATTATTGAAAATTTTAAGGCTATGGTATTTACAATGGTGAAAGTTTCATCTGATTTTTTAACAAAAATAATGTTTTAGCATCCTTCCATTGACAAGACCCCCAAACAGCATTGTTTCATCCATCTCTTACAAGAAAAATGCATTATCTCCTCTGAAAGAATGAATAATGTATGGTCCTTTCCACAGGTTGTCAAACTTGCCATGCTTACCTTTATCTTCTCTTCTAGAATTCCATTTCACCACTTTATCTCCAATCTTGAAATCATTTGCTTTTTTTCTTTTGTCAAAAATATTCTTCATATTTTCTTGCACCACTTGAGTTCTGTTGTACACCTCTTCTCTAGACTGCTGCAGTTGAATGGTCTCGCTATTCTTCTTTGTACATCCTTTTCTTCATCCTGCACTTCTTGAATGAGTTTCATGGCTAGCAATCATAAGGATGTTGGGAAAACTGCATCCATTCCATAGACTAACTGGTATGGTGACATTCCAATTTATTTCTTAGTTGTCAATCTGTCAGCCCACAATGCATGCACCGATTTGTTATTCCAGGATTTTTTGTTGTCTTCCAGCAACTTCTTGATGATTTTGAACAGGAGCATAATAAGTTTTTGAATGCCCCAAAGTAATGTGATATCTGTGGAAAAAACCCACCATCTTCTTGGACTTAAAGGTAGTAGCATTATCTGTAATGACTTTCCTAGGACAACAAAATCTGGACAAGATGTTGGCTTCAAGGAATTTGATAATTCCTGAGTCAGTAGAAGTTCTGGAAGCAATGGCCTCTATCCATTTAGTAAAATAATATGTAGCAGTAAGGATCCATTTATGTTGGCCAGAGGAGGAGGGGTGGATTTCTCCAATGAAGTGTAAACCCCATTTCTAGAAAGGAGCCTCAACAGAGATTAGTTGTAAGGACAGAGGCAACAAATTTCTTTTTCCCTCGAATATTTGGCATTTATGATAGGTGGCTACCATTTTTTGGATGTCTCGGAAAAGAGTAGGCCAATAGAAACCAACCCGAGGATATTATTAGCAGTGACTTTCTAGTAGAGATGGCCTCCACAATCCCCTTCATGGAATCTTTTTATAACCCTATCTACATCTTCTTGAAGAAAACATTTATGCAATATGCCCCGAGAATCTATCCAGTACAAAACATTTTCTAGGACGCAAAATTTTACAACTTTCAATTTCAATAATCTAGCTTTTGTTTTGGACAAACTAGGAGGAGAATTTAAGTTAAATAGAACATATAATATATCTGCGTACCAGGGAGAATCTAGGAATGATTCCTCAATAGGTGGAGTCACCAGCTCCTCTTGTTCATCCAATGAATGAATCATTTTAATATCTAGTGCCTGAAAATTTGTTTCAACCATCAATTTGGCTAATCCTTTTCCCTTGATCAGTTTGGTGGGTTTGATCTCTAAATCATACTCCAAGATAACAACAATCCACTTGCCTCTTTTTCCATCAGGATCCTTTGTTAGGATGTCTTTCACAACTGTATTGGGAACAAATGCAATTATGAGCGAATGTAGAATGTAAACTCTAAAATCCTTCACTTCTTTGATCAAGGCATAAGCCTGCTTTTCCATGATATTGTACTTCAAATGTGCATCTCTTAAATCTTGGCTAAAAAATGCTATCGGATTCTCTTGTCCATCCTTATTTTTCTGCATCAATACAATAGAAATTGTGTGCACTGATGCAAAGGAGAAAATGATGAAATCCTTGGTGAAATCAGGGTTGATCAAAACCGACGCCTGTGTGAGGGCTTCTTTACCAAGTCAAAGGATTGTTTAGCCTCCTTGGTCCACTTGACTCCTGAATCTCTCTTGAGCATGTTAGTGATATTCCTCACGAGTTCTATAAGGTTTGGTATAAACCTTCTCAAAAAAAGTATCTTTCCAATGAGGGATTGCAACTCCTTGATGATTCTGGGATAACTGATTTGCAGTTTTCCCTCAGTCCTTCTGGGGTCAATCTTTATCCCTTCTTAAGATATGATGTGGCCTAGAAGCTTTCCTTCTTCAGGACCAAATAATTACTTCTTAGGATTCAGAGATAGACTGTATTTTCTGCATTTTTCAAAAAGTCTCCTCAAATTGGACAGATGTTCTTCATCAGTTTTTAATATACTATAATATCATCAAGGTATATTACAATGAAAAGACCAATTTCATCTAAAAAATCAATATCCACTTCTCTTTGAAAAGTGGCACCAACATTTATTAATCTTAAGGGAATTTTTACATACATGAAGGTGCCCCAAGGAGTAGTAAAAGTTGTTATCGGTTGATCATCTGGATGCACCAACACTTGATTGTACACTGAAAATCCATCTAGCAGAGAGATTCTCTTGGAGCCCACTACCTATTGCAATATGTGGTCCATCTTTGGTAAGGGGTAGTTGTCCTTAAGAGATGCCTTGTTCAGATTTCTGAAGTCAATTCAAAGCCTGATCTCCCCTATCTTATTTCTCGTAGGTACAATATTGGAAACCTTTTCGGAGTATTTGCTTGGGACTATTATCTTAGCATCATAAATTTTCTTGATCTCCTTCTCAACCAGAGCAATTTGGACAAGATTTATCCTGCGCAGTTTCTATTTGAAAGGCTTATGGTTCTCCTTGACTGGAATTTTGTGCTGGATAATATCAGTGTCATAATATTTCAGGTCTTCATAACTCCAACAAAACACATCTATAAACTCTTTGAACAGAGCAATGATTTTTGCTTTATGGATGTTGGAAGTGTTTTTCATAAATTTATCATCTCGGGCTCCTGCTCACTACCCAGATTATACTCCTCAATATTTTCTTCTATAGATTCCATTTTTGGTTTCCTAGCCACATCGTTGAAATCAAATAGTTCCTCCAGAAGGACAAGTCCTCTAGGCAAGGTTTTGTCTCTGAATTGCAGTACGTCAAATTCCTCCTTTTCTGTATCTTCATACATCTTTGTCCTATGTTGATCTTTATTTGCTAAAAAATTAATATCAGAATTATGAGGGGGCTCCTCCCTGCACATTTTTTCTTTAATGGAGCAGTCTTCTTCACAGTCTAGGTCCAAATTGGAATCTTCAAACTCGCCTTTGAATTGCAAGAAATCCTCAATCTTCTTGTCATCTCCAAAGACTTGCTAATATTTCATATTGTCAGGAACTGTTGGGCGTTGTTTGACCTGCACTATATGATCTAAAACGAGTGTATTATTTCTGTTGTGCTAAGTTTCCTTTTAGTTAAATGAACATGTATAAATTGTCTCCATAAGTTTGTATAGGGTATGAGAGTTTTAACCATGAAAATTAGATGAATTAGTGAACTTTAAGCATGTAAATAAGCCTTAAAAACATTGAACAATAGTTCATAACAAAGAAAAAAATTCACACATAAGTTTTACATAGTAGGCATGATGAATCAGTTTGACCCTCCTAGGCTACATCTGCTGGTCCAACTCCCAATGGCATGTCCCTCTTTGTCATTATTCTCAAAATTGTAAATTACTTATGTTTCTAGGCCTCTAATGGTTGTTTTCTATGCACCAATGGCTCCAGAATGCTCAAATTAGTCTAGGTAAACTCTTGTTTCACTCAATCTGGTCGAAAATTGAGCTCCTTATGCATATTTCCCAATGACAGCTAGAAAAACTCCACTGAATGTGGAGACTATCAGTTTAACTGCAGTTAAATTGATTGTTTACCCCAAATTTGGGGGCCTGCTTCAGAATTCATGGGCAGAAAACCTTTAACATTAATTGCGATGGCAGATGATCACATGCCACCTCCTCGATAACTTCCGCTTATGGTTTTGAAGCTATCGTTTGAGAGTTGGAACCCCGAGGAACACAGTGCCATTACCCGTTGTGTTAACCTTCACATTTAAACCCATCTCTGCCATGTGAATAGGATTTTGAAGCCGCCACTGATTGTTTTGGATGTTGTTGTTATGTGTGGCTACGGTTATGGTGTATGGTCAAGTGGTAGGGGGGCTGGCCCTTAGGGGTTGGCCTCCCAAGCCCTCATCGCATATTTTGTTAAATTTCAAATAGAACTGCCAACCTATAGAGGTAAGAAACACCCCACAAGTGAAATGGTAAGTGGTCATGCGTGCGGAGAGGAGGTCACAGGTTCGACCCCCGTCGACTCCATAAAATTTTGATCTAACCTTTTGAGGACACGTTGCGGCCAGTAGGCTTTCCATGTGTCTCTCAATCATTCTCCCAACCAAAAACACATCCAACGGCTCAGATCCATCCATACCCTCATCATCCAATAGTCTACAGAGTGCCGCATGGCGCCACCATATTGGCTCTGAAGAAAATGGAATATTCCCAGAATATTTCCCTAACTGTACCTGCAAGGTGACTAGGCATCCGGTCACCAAATTTTTGTTGTTTGAGAAAACGAACAAAACAAGATATCTTGCTCATACGACATCGGTTTTTCAAACCCTTTGCGGTGACAAAATCACAACAACAAGACCTTTTCGGTCGCTCAGGCTCAGACTTGTTTCGAGCACTTTCATTTTTGAGCATATGACTTGATCTCTTAATCACACCTCCCCACTGGGAAGATGATGGACCCAAAAAGCTCTCTGGACTACTGAACATGAAGATGAAGTAACTGTGTTCCCACTCTTCCAACATTTTTCCACTGAAATTTCCCTAATTTCATTAATTGGAGGTTGTCATGAAACGACAAAGTTTTCCTTGATTCCGTTGACCAACCATTGTTGTTTTTGACCTTGTCATGTTGCACATTTACTGAACTTTTAGAACAACAATCTAACTTTGTACTAAACTTCTTATTTCTGCATTGGTTTATAATCAAAGGAAACTTAAAATTACTTTCACCTTGCATCCTGTCCTTATGGTGATTTTTTGATAAGTTAGCCTTGAACTTGTGTCCTTTCCTGACCAAGTTTCCTCGCCATTGTACCATGCCTTTTTGAAACCAACAATGAACATTTCTGATCATGTGCCTTCTTTTTCAAGTTTCTTCTCCCTCTCTTGGACCTTTGCAACTTCTTGCACTGACACTTTGTTTTCAACACCGTTCGACACCAATGTTGACTGTTGCAACTACTTGTCATCTTCTTTCAAAGACAACCCGCTTTCAAGCTAAAACAAATCATTATATACATCGGTATTTGCATGAAAAGGATTATGTAAAACTTATCTTTTTTTAATCATCATCAATGTCAATTTTTGACTTGCATTGACGAGCCTCTTCATCCGCCCTGCATTAACTAAATAAGTGTCTAGTTTTTTGTGATGAGCTTTCACAATGTACTCCTTGCCATCTTTGAATAAATGGTATTTGTTCTCATGTCTATGGAAGATAGCTTTACTATCATACAAGTAAGGACTACCCAACACCATACATGTTATATCAAGTGTAACAACATCTAATTCAATTGTGTCAATGAAATGCACAGTTATTGCAAAGCGCAACATGCACTTCTTTGAAACCTGTAAATTTGCATCCTTACAAATCCAACCAAGTGGATATGGTTTCGGGTGTGGAATGGTGTCAAGAGTAAGTTTCTTGACCAAGTCTTTAGAGATTAAATTCGCTTGTGACCCACTATCAAACAATGTGTCAACCTTGGTATGCTTGGAAATGACCCTCACATGAAATAGTTCAATTCTTTTTTCTTCACTTGGAGCTTCTATGTGACAGTTAGAAACACTAGAATTGGGTTTAATTTCAATCTCTTTCCCCTCCAAGTTCTTTAGTCCCATAGCTATGATTTTTGTTTCATCGCCTAAATCTAACCCTAGGCCTTGTTCAGCTATTACAACTGTCTTTCCTTTCTCCTTGGATTTCTCATTGGCTTTAAAACTTTCTCATTTCAACTCTGGATGAAGTTTCCAACAATGGTCCTCATCATGGCTAGTTTTAGAACAATGTCTGAAAAAGAATTTTCTCTTCTCTTTTCTAGTATTTGCATTTCTCTTTTTCTTCCATTTGCCTTCAAACTCACTTTATTCATTCCCATCTAAGTTATGTTTTCCCCTTGCCTCTAAACGTGTGGCTTGAACACAAACCTCATCTAGGGTTGTAGGGTTAAACATGAGGATTTTATGTCTTAGGTAGGCATGTAAACCTCCTATATATTTGAGCAAAGTGTCTTGGCTATGAAAATATACTCCTAGTAAAAGAGCTCTTCTCCTAAATTCTTAGGTACACACTTGTACAATTTGTCCTTTCAATTGTTTAAAATTTTTCTAGTTCATTATAGCTTTCTGCATGTGAGCTAATGGATAAAATTGTTGTTTTATTGCAGTAATGAAATCAGTGCATGATGGAATAATCTTACCATGTTTTTTGATCTCCTCTTTTGTCTTGGATTCCCACCAAACAAGTGTTGCACCTTCCATTCTCAATGAAGCTAGTTGGATTTTGGTGTCCTCATCATGAAAATTTTGGATTCTCAAATAGACCTCTAATTGCCTATCCAATTATCTAGCTTTTATGCATTAACTTCACCATCAAACATTGGAAATTCAAACTTAACATCGAGTTTTGAAAAAGGACTTTTACCCATGTTCTTTGAATTGTATGGCTGATGTACTAAAGATGAAGTAGAGGATGATGAAGATGAAGATGAGGATGATGATGGCGACTTTCCACTGTCGCCATTACCCTTCTTGGATTTGTCTTCATCATTATGACATCTTGATGGTCCCTAACCTTCCTTCTGACGTTTGGATCCTTCTCCTTCTATTCTTTCATTCCTTTCTTGGTAAAGGACTCTCACCATTTCAGTCATGTCAAGGATGCTTTCCTGAACACTCTTTCTTCCTCTTTGGGATCCACCTCTTCATGGGTTCCTTCTTCTCCTGGAGGCATGCTTGATTTTGCTTATGCTTCTCTTGGAGGTGAACTAGGTGGTGGATAATGTGGCAATCTTGCCCTCCTTTGTTGTGGCTCACTTTGAGAACCTCTTGATTCCACCAATTTTCCTTGTCCTCTCTTAAGCTTGATCCTAGTAAGCACAAAAACCCTTGCAAACAATTAACAAATCCTTGCACATAAAAACACCGGAGATAAAAACTGTAGCTCTGATACCAACTTGATCTGAAAGGAGTGCATTAGTTAAATAAACATGTACAAATTGTCTCCATAAGTTTTCTTAAGGTATGAGAGTTTTAACCATCAAAATTAGATGAATTAGTGAAATTTAATGATGAAAATAAGCCTTAAAAACACTGAATAATAGTGCATAACAGAGAAAAAAATTCACGCATAAGTTTTACACAATAGGCATGATGAAGCAGTTCACCTCTCTCGGGCTACATCTACTGGTCCAGCTCCCATTGACATGTCCCTCATTGTCATTATGCTAAAAATTGTAAATTACATATGTTTGTAGGCCTCTAATAGTTGTTTTCTCTACACTAATGGCTCCAAAATGCTCAAATGGGTCTAGGTAGACTTTTGTTTCACTCAATTTGGTCGAAAATTGACCTCCCTATGCATTTTTCCCAATGACAGCTAGAAAAACTCCATTAAATGTGGAGACTGTCATTTTAACTGCAGTTAAATTGATCGTTTACCTCAAATTTGGGGGTGCGCTCTATAATTGGTGAGCGGATAACCTTTAACATTAATTGTGAAGGTGGATGATCACATGCCTCCTCTGCCATAACTTTTGCTTACGATTTAAAAGTCGTCGTTTGAGGGTTGGAACCCCGAGGAACACAGTTCCATTACCCGTTTTGTTAACATTCACATTTAAACCCATCTCTGCCATGTAAACGGGATTGCGAAGCCACTGTCGGTTGTTTTGAATGTCGTGGTTACATGTGGCTACGGTCATGGGCTATGGTCAAGTGGTAAGGGGGTTGTCCTCCCAAGCCCTCATTGCATATTTTATTAAACTTCAAATAGAACCGCCAGCCTATAGAGGTAAGAAACACCCCATAGGCAGAACAGTAAGTGGTCATGCATGCAGAGAGGAGGTTGCAGGTTCGATCGCCGTCGACTCCAAAAAAATTTCATCTAACCTTGTGAGGACACGTGGCGGCCTGCAGGCTTGCAACGTGTCTCTCAGTCATTCGCCCAACCAAAAACACATCCAACGGCTCAGATCCATCTGTACCCTCATCATTCAATGGTCCAGAGAGTGCCACGTGGCACCACCAAATTGGATCTGAAGAAAATGGAATATTCCTAGAATATTCTGCTGACTGTCCCTACAAGCTGTCTGGGCATCCAGTCACCAAATATTTGATGTTTAGGAAAACGAATAGAATGCGATATCTTCCTCATACGACATCGATTTTTCGGACCGTTCATGGTGTCGGAATCGCAATGACGAGACCTTTCCAGTCGCTCAGGTTCGAACCTGTTTCGAGCACTTTAATTTTTGAGCATATGACTTGATCTCCTTATCACTATATATTGTTTGTTAGGATGAGGTAATTGAAAAGTGCTAGTTGAAAATGCTAGCCCATTATCCAGGATGTTATGATTTCTCAGAACTGCAACAAGGTCATATTCTTCAAATGTTTTGAGGAGGTCAAGGGCAGAATTTTTGTATGATCTCAATCTCGAATGCTTGGCCGAATATTCTCACTTGATTTGTTTAATGACCAACTCAGAGACCCCATGAATAGAGATTCTTTTGGCTCCTAATTTCTTCAGTAGTTGCAACCCCAAAATGAGTGCCTCATATTCTGATATATTGTTCGTACACTGAAAGTTTAGCTTGTAAGAATGTCCTTCTGCGTGGTTATTTTCAGTATTTCATACCCACACCCCTGCTCCTAAGCTAGCTCTGCCATTAGAACCATCAAAACTCATGTTCCAAAAAGGTTCAAGTTCAGACTTGTTTTGCGCCATTTCCGCTTGGTCTGACTGTTCTTTCTTATGGTCTTCTTCTTCTCCAGCTACTTGTTCATCAATATTTTCATCATTGTAAAGAATAAATGAATCAAGGTCAGAATGGACAGAGTACAGGGGGTAGTTATGAGGCTTTTCGGTACTTCTTACCATTTATTTCATTATATTCTCCCTATACAATCTCATTTTTTGGCCAAAAACTGGTGTGGTAGCATAAGTCATATCCAGTTAGAGGGTGCCTGAAATCTTAGCTCCCCATGTACGTGATAAAAGCATACCATATTTAGGGGGGATGTCAGCCACCACTATATCCATCACTAGACTCTTGGCCGATATTTAGGCTAATGTAATAAAAAGATGTTTGATGAGGCCTAGACATTTAACTTTGTTGGAGTGAAATGAGTACATGTCTTAATAGGGTCTAGTTATATCCAAGCCAAGTTTCTCCATAACTACCTTTGACATGAGATTATGAGATGCACCTGAGTCTATCTTAGCATTATGGAGGATTTTATCATGAACATTCAAACTAAGATAAAATGTGGGGACACCTCCCTCCTAGACTTTACCCTCTAATTCTTGCCCAAACAAAATTTCAGGTTTGTCATCATTTAGATTAACAATGTCAGTAATCTCTCCTATGTTTAGTGCTTTTAGGACTTGGGACCTATATACATTATGGTTCACCAATTCAATGAGACGAACATAGATTTTTATTTTGGTAATTTCATTCTCAATGCTAAATGGTGTCTCTTCTTTTGTAATATCTCGAATGGGAACATGCAGCAATACTAAACAATTAAGCATTAAAATAACGCAGATCATCAAGATATTTGCAGGAGGTCAATATGGAGACCCTTATTTAACATTTATATCAACAAAGCAGATGTACAAAGAAGCCCATACAATGTAGAACAGGAAATAGAAGTCTCCAATGAAGAAATATTTTCAAAAAGAGGTGCAGCAACCATACAAATGAGCAAAATTTGCCTTGACAGTGTTATTTTTACTATGTTGCAACAGTTGTTGATTACAACTTAGAACTAGAGAAAAATAATGCATGGACAGTTAGATCTATGACAGATCCATACACTATAGAGTCTCTACTTCAAATATCCCTTTGGGTTTTCAGCAATACATGAAGCACATGGAGTAGATCTGAGATCTAAAGCCGCAGATCCATAGAAATCTTCAGATTTACAGGAATATTCAGATCTGATCTAATGTATACAATAGAATGACCCTCTGCAATGGATCTCAAAGGTGAAGTGAAGATCCCAAACACATGAGAAAGACTCCTCCAAAATGTTATGCCAAAAGTCCCTGCAACAACACCTACAGAAAAACGCAAATTTGGAAGAAAAATTGCGCTGTAGGGTTTAAGATACGTTTGGCCTGATGCCAAGATGTGGATCTCATGCTCCAATGATCCAATACACTCTTACCAATGGAATAGAAGATTTTCCCACTGAAAAGAGGCACTAGATTGGCCTATATTTGAGTAGATCTGGCCTCCACTTGTTGCAGCTTACAAAGACAAACAAACCCTCAAGAGGATCTGTGTTGTAGTTGGAAGTAGAAGCTTCGCCTTCAGCCTGATAGTGGACAAGAAATGCAAAGCTCTTCCAGGAGGCCTCTCAAGGGAAGAGATGGGATTCCTAAATAGGAGATCCTTGTGCTAAAAAACACTATTCTCTGCTAAACAGTAAGGAGAATGAGATATGTCTAAACAGACAATAAACTCTGAAAATTGTAATCACATCAACAACCTTCTCATGCTGCCCTCCTGTTAGTCATCAATGCTTTTCATCTGTTGATGATAACTAGTTTTTAAAGCCAAGTTTTCTAGAAGCTGATCTCCAATTTGTCAAATTTGTTAGCTAGAAAACACCCCTAAACATTTTGTCCTCCTACCTTTTCAATCATCCTATGATGAGAAAAACCTATTTGTCAAGCCCTATCTAGTTTCAGTCATGTAATATTATCCATCAGTAGTCATAAGCTAAAGTCACCTGCTGTCACTCACCCTCATCCCCAGCTCATTCATCAACCAACTGATTGATGATAATGTTAGCTACCCTACCGCTGATCATATCTCATCTTGAGATCTGATCATACCAAAGAGAATACTCCAAATCTGTCAAAAATCTCCCCTAAGTTAGGTAGTGGCACTGTAGGAAATCCTTCCTTGACAAAAGCATCATGAGCCAAAATCTTTTGGTCGATACCAGCCAACCCTGAATTGGATTTTAATCTGCAAAACAAAGCTTGATACACCCTTAGGTCGCGCCACTAAAAAGTCTTGATGTCTCAGCAGTACATGTTTCAAAAGCCAAACTGATATTAGGTGGATTTACATCGTTTCAGTGTCTATTTCAAAAAGCAGAAATGTACCAGTGTTCCAGAAGACATTATTAAACTAAACATGAGAAGACAACTACTTCTCATGTTGTTTTGAGCCTGGGATGAAAGTACTAGTCATAAGAGAAAATTCAGTAAACCACTGCAACAACAGTAAAAAAAGGTTAGTAATTAAGGACAGGCAAGCATTTACTCTACAAATACAAGTCATGTTGCTCCTGGGGTCAAAATATTCATAAGGGTATTCTATCAACAGGATACACATCTCAGAGCATGCCCCTCATGGCATATTGTCAATTTTTCAATTTTTTATTATTGATTGTGATATACCAAACAAATATATGCATCACAAGGAAAGATGAAATAGCATGACTATGTTAACCTCCTCCAAACATAAGCAGATGGTTGGGTGACTGTGTAAAACCTCCTCCAAACATGAGCAGATGGTTGGGTGACTATGTAAAACCTCCTCCAAGCATGAGCAGATGGTTAGGTCATTTGTTGTAAACCTCCTTCATTTAAAATCAGATGGTCTGGAAATATGATAAAGGCCTCCTTCATTTAACAAGCAGATGATCAGGAACAGAGGTATGGCCTCATTCGAAGAGCACAAGGCTAACAATGCTGCAATTGGCCTAAAAAACTTGTTTACACATTTTTCTCTAATGAATGAAACCACTGATACAGCAGTGGTGTTTCAAGGGATGCTTACATGGTTTCACTATTTGAAAGATAGAATTGAAATGCAGTGGGAAACAATTGAATGATTATGAGTAGAGAAATGGTGTTAAACAGATGAAAAGCAGTGGTACTATGATGATTCAAGAAGCTTTATATTTCATGTCCATAAAGTCCTTCTTCAAAGGCAATCTGAGGTTAAAATGTCTGAAACTTGGGACAAGCTCATCAAAATAATAGGATAGCTATGACACCATGATTCAAGTTCAAAATACCATTCAAAGAAATGAAACATACTACTGTCATAAACAAGACCTTTTTATGAACATGTGAAAGAACTCTGATGTTGCATATGATTGCATTAAGGGTCTTTAAAGGATTTTCTCTTTGATAAACAGATGTTTGTCAAGCCTGGGTAAGTACATATGAGGTTGTTTCCATAGTCAAGGAAAATTTCAAAGGAATTGTTGGCATAAAATTCCATAACCATGTTTTATGTTATTTAAAAATAAAAATCCTTTTTCAAAAAAGCATACACCCTCCAAAGCATGTTATGAAGACATTTGATTTTTTTCAAATTATAAAGGCGGAGGAGACCATTTCAAAGGCCCCGTTTGCAATTTCAAAAGCCTGAGCATAGTCCACGAGTTGCTCACTGGAGAAGAAAGTTGGTTTCGGGCAAGATTTAAAAGTTTGAGGCTCAGAAAGCCTACGCGGCGCGTCTGTAGATTTGCGCGGCATGCCTGTGAGCGCAAATACAAAGCATTTTAACTACTGCGCGGCACACCTGTAGCGGCGCATGGCGCGCCTGTGCGTTCTCGCTCACCTCCGCCCGAAGCCGACCCGACAGCTCTCGTGTGCGTGGTGCCATCTGCTTCGAACGCGCCGCTCCCTCATTGGCTTCTCAAAAACACTTTTAAATGTTGTTCATCGATCAACCAAGGCACGTGAACAATATTCAAGGTATTTTCCATTACCTCATGGTAAAATTCGAAGTTTGAAGGGAGTGTTTTGCTACGTTTTTCCCTAAGAAGAAATAGTGGTTTTGAAAGCACTTCACCATTTAAAAACACAGAGATAGACAGTGGTAAAAAGATAGATTTTTTGTCAAAACCAATGAAGGCCTTCTTGTGTTTGAAGGTCCCAAAATCAGTCTAGAAGGTGTTTTTCTTCCTGTGTTGAGCAGAGACCTCAAAATTGCCTGAAAGGACGTCCTGACAGTGTAAACAAAGAACAAACCTGGTCTATTAAAAGCACAAGAGAAAAGCAGTGATAAAGAGGGTGGGGTTTTCGGTCAAAATCGAATTTGTTTGTTGACAGTGGGTGTCAAACATTCACACAGTGATAGGAAAAAGTGTTTGATCAGTTTTAGAGAGCCCTAATTGCCTTTAAAAAAAGTGA
The DNA here is from genome assembly GCA_034641835.2 of Pinus albicaulis. NCBI lineage: Eukaryota > Viridiplantae > Streptophyta > Pinopsida > Pinales > Pinaceae > Pinus > Pinus albicaulis. Next base: position 60,363,472 of record CM076579.1, on the reverse strand, counting down.
TAGCCCACAGTTGCTACAAGGAGCAGACTTTGTTAAAAACTCAGAGGATAAAACAGTGAATGAAAAGGGAGGATTGTTACACCAAATTTGAAAGCTCTTCTAGGGTTACTAAAAAGCTAAAATTAGCCCACATCTGCTAGACAGATAAACAAAGGTGCAGAGATCACAAAACATTTTTAAGTGATCACCTAGACAGTGATTATAAGGTGAAGGCTTGGTCATTTTAAAGGGTCCTCTCTGTATTTTGAAATAGAAAACTCTGTGCAGCCTCCATAGTTCAAAAGGCAAAGTCTGTGTTGAAAGGTTTTTCAAGTCAGCTGAGGGTGTCTTGTTTTACTTTGTAAAGAAAAGTGAACAGCAAAGGAACATTACTTGAGGGGAGGATTCTCTGTGCCAAAACAAAGGAAATCATTGTTCGACAAAGAACCACCAACACATATTTTCAAAGTTATTTGCCCAAACACAGTGATAAATTGATTTTGTTTTTCATTTGACAAGTACTTGTTTGATTGGCATCAAATAGGCACATTGACTTATAAAAAGGAAAAAGTGTGGCGTTGTGAAACCATTTCAAAAACCTTTTGAGACAGTTTGTCTTAGTCAACTAGCAAAGAGTATCCAAAACAAAATTCCTCCCAGGAAAGACAGCATAAGTGGCCCTCACAGGAGGTTTGAACCTGTTTCAACTGAAGAGGTAAATGCTCATCCATCAGTCCTGTTTAACTTTCATGAAGTTGAATGTCTAGAGTTTTGTCAAAGGGTTCAGGAGGTGAAAATCTATCTCCCCTTGACACATCTATGTGCTTTGAGATTGCAAGGGAAACGCTTTCAGCTGGCAGGCTTGGATTTTAAGTTTTCTCCTAGATCCATTTCTAGAGCCACCAAAATCCCATATGTAGGAGAGAAATGGTTTAAACAGAGCCACCTAGACTCAGAACAGTACAAACCCTTTTTAAAGCCAGAGCATCGGGATACATGCCCATCCATCTTTCCTTTTTCATATTTGTTGACTAGCTATGCCCCCCTCATGAAGATAATCATGAAATATTTCACATGTGAGGGAAGGTTCTCACGGGTCTATGATTACCATGTCCGGTTGCTCATGTGCTTCACAAGAGCCCAATTGTTAAACCTCCCCTTTTTCCTCCATAGAAGTATTGAAAAGATGGCCTCCACTGGTCAAAAAAGACCTCCTTCTCAGCAGTCAGCTTGCCTTTTCCATCATTCCCTCATCAAGATTGTCATTCTTCATCAACTTGAGAAGAATGGAATCTCTTGGGACACTTTCATTGCACATCCAGATTTCGCCACTATTCCTTCATCCCATGCATCTCCTTCACCTTCCACTCAGCATCTTTCGCCTTCTTCAAGTAAGCCCATTCCCGATAAGCTAAAATTTCCCATGATTAGTGAAGAAGAGTAGCATAATGAAGAAGAAGAGCATGATGAAGAAGAGCAGCATGATGAGGAAAGGAAGCAAGGTGAAGAAGAACACAGTGAGGAAAGGCAACAAAGTGAAGAAAAACACAGTGATGATATACAACACAGTGATGAAGAAAAGCGCCATGAAAAAGAGCAAAACAGTGAGGAGGGAAATGATGAGGAAATTGAACAGTTTGATGAGGATATTGGTAGACCTCACAGTAGCAAAAATGATGAAGATGAAACCCAAAAAATTGAGTAGATAGAGCCTCAAAGTCCTAAAAAAAGCAAGGACAAGGGTAAAGAGGGTAGCCCTCAAAAAGACATGCAAAATGACAGTCAAAGCATTCATGAAGACACTCAAAACAGTGGCAAGGATGATGAGGGAAGTAGCAAGGGCAAAGAGAAAATAGAGCATGTGCTAGTTGCCTCTCCTAGGCAAGGGGCCATGCTTTCTTGTCCAAAAGTGACAAAGCCCCGGACATCAAAGAAAAGAGTGCCTCAAACTATAACTCCAAATGTTACTAGGGCTCTCTGAAGCAAGGGAAAGTTGCCCAAGCAACCCATTTTCGAATTACACAAGAGAAGGAAGACCAAGAAGGCCACCCAAAGCAAGGGAAAGGAGAAAGAAGAAAGCAACCATGAGAAGGAGAGGGACTTTGACATAATTCAGATCCAAAGTGATGATAGCGACAATGAGGCCCGAATCCTAGAGTCTCTCTTGATCAATAGAGAAGAAAAAATTCATGCTTTGAGGGCAGATCTAGAGAGGTCTAGAAACTTCATTCACTTTTTGCAAACACAAAACAAACAGATGAGTGTCCACATGGCGGTCTATGAGACACGCGCCATCAAATATCAAAAAGAGGCCTCCAAGGCACAAATTAAGTTGGAAGAACTCATGGGTGAGTTCAATGATAGCAAAGATGAAGATCAGCCAAGAAGAAAGAGGCCAAGGACCATGGGACTCAGAAGAGCCTTAGAGAAACAAAAGGAGGAAGAAGCTACCCTTTTCCAATCTTTTCCTCTCACTACTTTGTTCACCCAAGAGATAGAAAACAATCGAGAAGCGTGGCTTGAGAGGGTGAATGATCACTTAGAGAAGAAGTTGGAAAAGGCCAATAGAGATTTGGACCTTCAAAGGAGGATGACCGAGCACTATAAGAAGCTTAATCAGTTCGCCCGACGGAAATTGAAGGCCACACAGGAAAAGCTCAAGGAAGCTCAAAAGAGGCACCCGACACCAAAAATGAAGAAAGACACCTCAAAGCTTCAAATTTTGGCCTCAGCTTCTCAGCATGTTTCTGAAAACCCTTGAGGGTCATGCTCACCAAAATTGGGCGAAATTCAACAACTTTTGGTTTTTTGTCATTTTTGGGCTTTTGGCTAAAAATCATGGGCATCGCCATTTATATTTGGGACATCCTCAAAGAATTGAAATGGTATCATTGCATGCCATAATTTCAGAGGCATCTACTCTGCGATTTTCAGATAAATTGAAGATGATTTGGTCCCCCAAAATGGCGAAAAACACTCACTTTTTCCACACTCTGCCCCGTATATCAGTAAAAGAATTTTTCTGAGTTTTTTCACACAGGTCAAGTTTTGATAGACTTCTATTTATCAGTTTGGAGAAAACTAAGCATTTTCAGAAAATATACATTCATATCTTTTCAACGAGCCGTCACGGGCCTCGTTTCGACATCGGGAAGGCTTCCAAAAGTTGCCCACAAGACAGAAGACTTTCTGCTGATATTTTTCTTAAATATTTTTGGGAAAAATGTACTTTTCTAAAGTGACTTTTCCTCATGTGCGTTTAGCTATTTTTTGCCATGTTTAGTTAATAAAAGTCAATTTATTTTCCTTTTTTATCATTTTTGCGATATTTTATTAGATATTTTGTGCCTTCAGCTTTGCAAAGCCTCAAGGACAAAATCATATATTTTTGATGAGCCAATGAGATTGCAAGTTGCACTAGGAGGTTTTCCCTCATATTGGCCTATATATTCCAAGAGACTTCATTGTAAACAAGGCTGAACTTGATGATATAGAGCAATATATGGTTATACAAGCTTGGAAGAAACACTTGTCTCATGCATTGGATAGTTTCTTGAATATTTTTGGATGATGAAAAAGGACTGTTGTTGGATTCCTTGACTTGGTAAAATGGGATATAGTGTCCCTCTCTGTTATGCTTCTTAGTTTTCATTCATATTCCATGTTCTTGCTTGATATAAGACAGTAGAGAATATATTTGAGACATGCCCTTAGAGGCACCTCAAATTTCTTGTTTCTTTATAGCTTATATGTTTTCTTCCTTCTTAGTCATATCAAAGAATCCTTGATTACTCTTTGATAACTGAAGAAATTGTTTGTTTGTTTCATTTATGGTTTTATGCATGCTAAGTATGATTCACAGTATGCCCTTCTTACTCATGGCTAGTCATAGCTCCACCTCTGAAACCTTTCTTTGATTTTTTAATTGTCTTAGTTGAACCAAGGAGGTCTTGTACTGATCTTGCCTTTTGCCTAAAACTATGCAATCTTGCTTCAAAGTGCCCAATAGCTTGAAATACTATGCCTAGGCATTTCCTCATAGTGATTTGAGTTGTTTTTTTGTCTTAATTTTCTTTCCCCTAAGTCTAATATCAATTTCCTAAAGTTAGAGAATCACATATCTCTATGCATTGCTTGAATGTTTCTTTCTATGCATTGATCAGTTTATAGTTACATTATTCATGATTAATGGTTAGCCCTACCATGTTTATGTCAGCTATTGAACTATTTATGTTTGAAATCCTTTGTTCTTCACAAATTTAGTGTCCATCCCACTCCATTTTACCCAAAGATCCATTTTAAATCGATCAAATCGGCCCTTCCACAACCTTGTATCACTATCTAAAAGGTTTCTTGACCTTTTTCGACCCCATAGCCCAGTTAATCTGACAATATTTTTATCTGTCTTAGTCTTTGATCAGTTCATCCTTCACAAACCTAAAAACAAAACCAAAAACCTACTTCATAACTAGCCTAAAATCAGAAACACAAGAAGAAAACACACAGATATCCCTTACACAAATAGAGAGAGCCTATTTTGAGTCCAGGGATGCTAGGTCCTTAGGCTCCAAAGATTGGTTTGATGTTACCCTGTCACTTGGCTTGCCAATCAGCCAAATCACGGGACACTAACATAATGGCGATCATGGTGGGACTCTGAGTTAGTGACAATCTAAGTACACCTTAGGACTCCAGAAATCCCTTGTCTTCAAGAATACCTGCCAATTTAGCCACCTCATCGCCTCACTAACATAATGGTGATCACGGTGGGACTCTGAGTTAGTGACAATCTAAGTACACCTTAGGACTCCAGAAATCCCTTATCTTCAAGAATACCTACCAATTTAGCCACTTCATCGCCGCACTAACATAATGGTGATCACGGTGGGACTAACTGAATACATAACAGTCTAGCAAACTCTTGTAGATTCATTAGTATTTCAAAATTTAAATAGGCAAGCAGTCCATAGAATCATTTAGAGTAAACTCTTTTTGTTTTCACCACCCTAGCAAAGTGATGAATCAGGTTTAGAACACTCTAATAAACCATAGGTTGCACATAAAAACTCAGAAAACCCCAAAACATCCCCAAATTGGCTTTTCCTAGTTATTGGTGGTGGACCATAGCTACATCTCTATAAAAACAACCAAGTTCCACCTGGCGACTCCACTAGCCTCTAGTAGGCCTAAAAACTCCATAAAAAACCAAAAATTCATAAACCATACCTTTCTGTTGACTTATCCTTTCCACAAACTTAAAATTCATGGTGCAAACTCTATAATCAGTGACAAACGAAGTACAACTTAGCGATTCAGAAACTTCACCTAAACATAGGAGATAAACAGAAATAAACTTCCAAATAGAACCATTGGCTTGTCCAAACAGCCTAGCAAACTGTTGAAACCAAGTGATCACTCTTCCTTGCAAGTCTTCACCTCAAAGTTTGCTAGAAAACTTTTTTCTCGAAATCATCTTTGATAGTATTGCTGGTGGACCGTAGATCTCAAAGAAATCCACCTAGCGACTCCACTAGTCTTCATTTTTTTTTTGACTATTCTTCACATTAGCGAAACCCCTAGAGAGGCCATCCATCCAAAACAATCACAAATACCATCCTCTCTAAGCTCTGAATTCGAAATATGGCTTCACAAAGAACCTATACCAGATCTCATCCGGACCCAAATCCCCCTATCATAGTAGATGACCCAGAGAAGATTCTGTGGCAAGCTTCCGAAACTGGAAACTTAGCTACCGATAGGTCCATCCGTAAAGCAAGATTAGTACCTGAACATCTCACATCCTTGCAGGATTCCCCATTTGACTTAAAATCATAAATAACCATTTTAGAAGCAAGTCACAAAGTAAGGTAAACTTTGACGATCTTGAGCCCCTGGATTTGCCACAGAGTCCTAGTAGAGAAGCCTCACCTACTACACCTCCTGATTTCCATCTTCTCCATCACTTTGGCTCCTATCACCCCAGATCTGCTCAAAATCAGGTCACTAGCCCAAGTACATCTGCCATACCCATTAAAATCACCTCAGCTCATCCTACAAGCCCTCATATTGTAAATCATCCATTAGCTCCCGCCATGGCAGCTTGGTATACACCCTTGGTGTTGCCACACCCTTTGACTCCTTTACAAAATGACTATCAATCCAAAATCCCGCACTTTACCGGAGTTGAGGCTACTACCGCTCAACAACATGTAGATAGAATTAGTGATGCCTTTGAATACATGGAAATAGAAGACGAGACCATAAGAATGAGGATGTTCGCCCAAAGCCTAGGCAGAGAACCCAAAAAATGGTTTAAGAGCTTAACTCCAAACATCATACATGATCTCCCGGAACTCTACCAAACCTTCATAAATAAGTGGGAAATCAGAAAGAACCCCATTCAAATCCTATCGGGGTATAACAATCTAAAAAGGGAAAATGGGGAAAGTTTCCAAGTATACTGCACTAGGTTCAACAGTGTTTATAACGCCCTCCCGCCTCATTTAAAACCTCCACTTGGCTCAGCCTTGGCAAAGTTCCCCGAAGGCTTCAACCCAGACATGACTTATCAACTAAGAGACAAGGACCCCCCAACCTTAGAGGAAATGAAAAAAGTGGCCATAAGTGCAGAAGCCAACTTAGCAAAAAAAAGAGCTAGGACCAGATCAGAAAGGAAAGTCACATACTGGGATGAGATCTCCCCTTCGGCCCCTTCTTTAGATCCTAGAATAGATGACTTGGTTAGATCCATGGAAAAAATGTGGGAAAAGATAAGTGAAAAGACACCTCTTAGGGACAACCAGCGAAACCCTCCAAACAGAAACCGGAACCAAAAAATTTAGGAGAGAACAACCTCAAAACAAACCAAGGGAAACTGACCAACAAATTAAGCCACCCTTTAATGAAAATTATGTTGATGAGGATGAGAGGGATACAGAACCCATTGATGAAATTCATTTGAACCTAATAGGTTCTGATAACGAAAGTGAGGTTTACCTCACAGAAGAAGAACAAGCTTTCTTCTCTCCGAATCAAAATGAAACCAACTATGAAGATCCCGAAGATCCTGCTATAGATTTTCAGAATACCATAATAGAAGCTCACAGGCAGTATGATATTAGAAGCAGAAAAAACCAAGACAACTCCAAGAAAGGTAGCTCAGACACTGCTAAAACCCCTGATACCATCCTTAAAAGAGCAGTGGATAGAAACAAAATTGTGATCAAGAAAACTGACCAAAGAAAAGATAAAGCTATTCAGACAAGCCTTGGCCCAGATTTTCCCAGTACCTCTTCCAAGATTCCCGAGATGGTTGTTTTGAACCAAATCCTGAAACAAAGTCAGCAAACTTAGAACATAGAGAAAGTCATGGCTGAAAAAAACTGAAGCAAACCTATCTAAACTACAAGCACCTTTCATTTTTGAGGGATAAATCGCCAAAATAAATATTACCATGCCTCTCACTGAACTTATTGCCCAAAGCTCTTATAAATCTCAAGTGTTAAAGGTCCTGAATATAGGAAATGATGCAAACACCCTAAATCTAACTGATGACACTCCTGAGGTGTTGTTTGGTCCAAAAATAGAAGGGAAATTCCAAGAAGGAACCACTCTTCCCTTTTACATCAGTCTGAATATCCATGACCAAATCCTACACAATGTCATGCTAGACTCTGAGGCCTCGCATAATCTCATGCCGAAGGTTGTGATGGAAATATTAGGCCTAGAAATAACAAAACCTTATAAAGACTTATATTCATTTGATTCAAATAGAGTCAAGTGTCTAGGCTTAATCAAAAATATTTGTTTCAGTTTGGCCCAAATACCTGCAAAACACCTAATCATGGACATAGTGGTAGTAGACATTCCCCCCAAGTACGGAATGCTTTTATCCAGATCTTGGGGAGCCAAGCTTCTGAAAATATTCAACTTGATATGTCCTACGCCATTATTCCTGTGTTTAACCAAACTAGAATACTCTATCGGGAATCACACATGAAATATATGGTCAGCAGCCAAGAAAGGCCAGATAACATCCCGATGTACTCCTTGCATTCTGATCTGAACTCTTTCATTTTACACACTGATGAGGACATTGAAGAACATTCAGGGAGATTTGAAACAAACTTAGACCCACCACATCAGCTACCCCACGTTCTCTATGATGAAGTAGACACTCAAAATTATCATGACCATGAGAAGTTATATCTTGAAGAAAGAGAGTCTATTCCTCTTGAAACAAAAATAGAGCAAGAAGCACAAAAAATTATATACCATCAAGAAAATTGCTCAAACCATATGCAAACATCAGCAGTAACATCAGGAGACGTTTTCAGAACAGAGGCATTAGAAGACTTGCATATCACAAACCTCTTTGGAAATCAGGGGCAGGGGAGCTTAATGTTCTTACCATACCTTAAGGATTTACCATCACATAACTCTACCCTTTCAAATGAAACCTTGACTGTAGCCATAACAGCTCAAAATCCAGGAAAAATGTCTAAAAAACTTCTTATGAGAGGATATGATGACTGTAGTCCAAATATACCTGAGTTGTTTGAACGAGCTAGCATTCTGCCACTCCACCAAAGACTTAGAACTGCTAGAATTTGAAATATTTTTCAAGACACTACTTCATGTAGAGAAAACAGTGAGAAGCACTATGACACTGCCATCACTCCAAGAAACAACTTCAACAAAAGAAAATACAAAAATCTTGGCCAAACAATAGTAGTCAAAGATAAAACAGCTGGTCATAGGATCTGTTTTGATTTTAGAAATACAAATACACACCCTTGTGACAGAAATTATATCCTTCCTACCCAAGACCATGATATACCAATGATAAGTGCTTTTAATCATGTGTCTTTGCAAGATGAGGTTTCAGGATATCGCCAAATAATTCCTTTGCAAAGCAAACAACTCAAAGAATTTTTCAAGTATGCTGGAAGTAGTTTCGTCTACAAACCCAGAATTGCAAAACCACCGGACACCAAAAACATGCTCCTAAAAGCCATGTTTCCAGTTTTGAATTTATGCATTCTGATGTACCTTGATGATGTCATCATATACTTCAAAAATGACAAAGAATCTCTGCATTATTTGAAAAATATGTACAGCAAAAGAAGAAGTGGGAATCAAAGGTATAAAGAGGTACAGCAGGAAGATACGGGGTTGTTTAGAGATTCATGCATGAATCCTTTTGTTATGCTTGAAAGAGAATTTTCCAATTTTTTCTTTTCAAGAGCTGAGTGGACCAAGAGTGGTAGGAGATCCTTATGAAGATAAGATGCTTAAATTTCACCATTTCCAGGATTTCTGAGTTTAAAAACATTTTCAATCATTGTATATACCATTGTTTGGAAAATAAATCAAAAAACAGAAAATTCAAAAACAATAGAAAAATAGAAAAAGAGGGCGGGTTGAAAAATAGAAAGAAAGCCCCATGTTCAAAAAATAGTCAGTCTGAAAGCGCACAAGTCTAAATGCCGCTACTAGTGCTCAAAATGTCTTGTTCAGTTATCTAGCCTAATCATAAATGAACGTGTTTTAAATTTATTTGCTGATAAGTTAGTGAGATGAGAGATAGTCAGTATTGTGTAAGCTTGACTTGTCAAAGAAGATAGATTACGAAAAGATACTGGTTCCACATTCTCAAAACAGAACCAAAGAGGAAAGCAGGAATGAAAAACAAACTGTGTATCCTAGCCCTGATTTTCTAGATTTCATTTTATGCAAAATAATATTTGTGTGCAATTTGTCTTTCATGCCACAAGTACATGACAAATCAGACTGTCTAATCCTGATTTAGTCATTTTCAATTTCGTGTTTTAGATTAGAGAATAAAATCCTGTCAAACAGCTTAACCTTGACAGTCGATCCAGCATAGGTAGAGAAACAAAGGAGTTTATCAGCTTAATCTAAACTCCCGACAGATACAAGTGTAGAATTAGATAGTGTCATTTTTCAAAAAAATTATGTCAAAGGGTTGCCAATCCAAATGCACCCGAAAAAAGAAAAAATGTTAGTGAATGAAGCAGGGTAGGTAGAAATGACTTTGATGCTAATCATGCTGTCAATTTTCAGAAATAGCATCAAGGAGGAAAGAATTTTGCGCCAATGGATAAAGTCACTGGTCTTCAAAGGACTGAGATCTGAAATTCTGGACACCTCCTGAAAAGGAGCTGCCGTCCCCAAATGGAGCCATTGTTAGTCATCAATATTTTTCATTTGTTGATGATGACTAGTTTTTAAAGCCAAGTTTTCTAGAAGCTGATCTCCAATTTGTCAAATTTGTTAGCTAGAAAACATCCCTAAACATTTTGTCCTCCTACCTTTTCAATCAGCCTATGATGAGAAAAACCTAGTTGTCAAGCCCTATCTAGTTTCAGTCATGTAATATTGTCCATCAGCTATCATAAGCTAAATTCATCTGTTGTCATTCACCCTCATCCCCAGCTCATTCATTAACCAACTGATTGATAAGAATGTCAGCTACCCTACCTCTGGTCATATCCCATCTTGAGATCTAATCATACCAAAGAGAATACTCCAAATCTGTCAAAAATCTCCCCTAAGTTAGGTAGTGGCGTTGTAGGAAATCCTTCCTTGACAAAAGCATCATGAGCCAAAATATTTTAGTCAATACCAGCCAACCCTGAATTGGCTTTTAATCTGCAAAACAAAGCTTGATACACCCTTAGGTCGTGTCGCTAAAAAGGTCTTGATGCCTCAGCAGTACATGTTTCAAAATCCAAACTGATATTAGGTGGATTTACATTGTTTCAATGTCTATTTCAAAATGCAGAAATGTACCAGTGTCCCAGAAGACATTATTAAACTAAACATGAGAAGACAGTTGCTTTTCATGTTGTTTTGAGCCTGGGATGAAAGTACTAGTCAGAAGAGAAAATTCAGTAAACCTCTGCAACCACAGTCAAAAAAGGTTATTAATTAAGGACAAACAAGCATTTACTCTACAGATACAAGTCATGTTGCTCATGGGGTCAAAAGATTCATAAGGATATTCTATCAACATGATACACGTCTCAGAGCATGCCCCTCATGGAATATTGTCAATTTTTCACTTTTTATTACTGATTGTGATATACCAAAGAGAGATATGCATCACAAGGAAAGATGACAAAGTTGAAAAAAGATGAAATAGCATGACTATGTTAACCTCTTCCAAACATGAGCAGATGGTTGGGTGACTGTGTAAAACCTCCTCCAAACATGAGCAGATGGTTGGGTGACTGTGTAAAACCTCCTCCAAGCATGAGCAGATGGTTAGGTCATTTGTTGTAAACCTCCATTTAAAAGCAGATGGTCTGGAAATATGATAAAGGCCTCCTTCATTTAACAAGCAGATGATCAGGAACAGAGGTATGGCCTCGTTCAAAGAGCACAATACTAACAATGCTGCAAATGGCCTAAAAAACTTGTTTACACATTTTTCTCTAATGAATGAAACCATTGATACAACAGTGGTGTTTCAAGGGATGCTTACATGGTTTCACTATTTGAAAGACAGAATTGAAATGCGGTGGGAAACAATTGAATGATTATGAGTAGAGAAATGGTGTTAAAAAGATGACAAGCAGTGGTACTATGATGATGCAATAAGCTTTATATTTCATGTCCATAAAGTACTTCTTCAAAGGAAATCTGAGGTTAAAATGTCTGAAACTTGGGACAAGCCCATCAAAATAATAGGATAGCTATGACACCATGATTCAAGTTCAAAACACCATTCAAATAAATGAAACATACCACTGTCATAAACAAGACTTTTTATGAACATGTGAAAGAACTCTGATGTTGCATATGATTGCATTAAGGGTCTTTAAAGGATTTTATCTTTGATAAACAGATGTTTGTCAAGCCTGGGTAAGTACATATGAGGTTGTTTCCATATTCAAGGAAAATTTCAAAGGAATTGTTGGCATAAAATGCCATAACCATGTTTTATGTTGTTTAAAAAGAAAAAGACTTTTTCAAAAAAGCTTACACCCTCCAAAGCATGTTATGAAGACATTTGATTTTTTTCAAATTATAAAGATGGAGGAGACTGTTTCAAAGGCCCCATTTGCAATTTCAAAATCCTAAGCATACTCCACGAGCTACTCACTCGAGAAGAAAGTTGGTTTTCGGCAAGATTTCAAAGTTTGAGGCTCAGAAAGCCTGCACGGCGCGCCTGTGAGCACAAATACAAAGCACTTTAACTACTGCGCGGCACGCCTGTAGCGGCGCGCGGTGCGCCTATGCATCCTCATTCACCTTCACCTGAAGCCAACCCGATAGCTCTCGTGTGCATGGCGCCATCTGCTTCAAACGCGTCGCTCCCTCATTAGCTTCCCAAAAACACTTTTAAAGGTTGTTCATCGATCAACCAAGGCCCATTAACAATCTTCGAGGTATTTTCTATTACCTCATGGTAAAATTCGAAGTTTGAAGGGGGTGTTTTGCTATGTTTTTCCCTAAGAAGAAATAGTGGTTTTGAAAGCACTTCACCATTTAAAAACACAGAGATAGACAGTGGTAAAAAGACAGAGTTTTTTGTCAAAACCAATGAAAGCCTTCTTGTGTTTGAAGGTCCCAAAATCAATCTAGAAGGTTTTTTTCTTCCTGTGTTGAGCAGAGACCTTAAAATTTCCTGAAAGGATGTCTTGACAGTGTAAACAAAGAACAAACCTGGTCTGTTAAAAGCACAAGAGAAAAGCAGTGATAAAGACGGTGGGGTTTTCGGTCAAAATGAAAGTTGTCTGTTGATTGTGGGTGTCAAACATTCACACAGTGATAGGAAAAAGTGTTTGATCAGTTTTAGAGAGCCCTAGCTGCCTTTAAAAACAATGATAGCCCACAGTTGCTACAAGGAGCAGACTTTGTTAAAAACTCAGAGGATAAAACAGTGAATGAAAAGGGAGGATTGTTAGACCAAATTTGAAATCTCTTCTAGGATTACTAAAAAGATAAAATTAGCCCACAACTGCTAGACAGATAAACAAAGGTGCAGAGATCACAAAACATTTTTAAGTGATCACCTAGACAGTGATTATAAGGTGAAGGCTTCGTCATTTTAAAGGGTCCTCTCTGTATTGTGAAATAGCAAACTCTGTGCAGCCTCCATAGTTCAAAAGGCAAAGTCTGTGTTGAACGATTTTTCAAGTCAGCTGAGGGTGTCTTGTTTTACTTTGTAAAGAACAGTGAACATCAAAGGAGCATTACTTAAGGGTAGGATTCTCTGTGCCAAAACAAAGGAAATCCTTGTTCGACAAAGAACCACCAACACATATTTTCAAAGTTATTTGCCCAAACACAGTGATAAATTGATTTTGTTTTTCATTTGACAAGTACTTGTTTGATTGGCATCAAAGAGGCACAGTGACTAATAAAGAGGACAAAGTGTGGTGTTGTGAAACCATTTCAAAAACCTTTTGAGACAGTTTGTCTTAGTCAAATAGCAAAGAGTATCCAAAACAAAATGCCTCCCAGGCAAGACAGTAGAAGTGGCCCTCACAGGAGGTTTGAACCTGTTTCAACTGAAGAGGTAAATGCTCATCCATCAGTCCTGTTTAACTTTCACGAAGTTGTATGTCTATATTTTTGTCAAAGGGTTCAGGAGGTGAAAATCTATCTCCCCTTGACACATCTATGTGCTTTGAGATTGCAAGGGAAACACTTTCAGCTGGCAGGCTTGGATTTCAAGTTTTCTCCTAGATCCATTTCCAGAGCCACCAAAATCCCTTATATCGGAGAGAAATGGTTTAAACAGAGCCACCTAGACTCAGAACAGTACAAACCATTTTTGAAGCCGGAGCATCGGGATACATGCCCATCCATATTTCCTTTTTCATATCTGTTGACTAGCTATGCTCCCCTCATGAAGATAATCATGAAATATTTCACATGTGGGGGAAGGTTCTCTCGGGTCTATGCTTACCATGTCTGGTTGCTCATGCACTTCACAAGAGCCCAATTGTTAAACCTCCCCTTTTTCCTCCATAGAAGTATTGAAAAGATGGCCTCCACAATTCAAAAAATACCTCCTTCTCAGCAGTCAGCTTACCTTTTCCATCATTCCCTCATCAAGATTGTCATTCTTCATCAACTTGAGAAGAAGGGAATCTCTTGGGACACTTTCATTGCACATCCAGATTTCGCCACTATTCCTTCATCCCATGCATCTCCTTCACCTTCCACTCAGCATCTTTCGCCTTCTTCAAGTAAGCCCATTCCCGAGAAGCTAAAATTACCCATGATTAGTGAAGAAGAGCAGCATAATGAAGAAGAAGAGCATGATGAAGAAGAGAAGCATGATGAGGAAAGGCAGCAAGGTGAAGAAGAACACAGTGAGGAAAGGCAGCAAAGTGAAGAAAAACACAGTGATGAAGAAAAGCGCCATGAAAAAGAGTAAAACAGTGAGGAGGGAAATGATGAGGAAATTGAACAGTTTGATGAGGATATTGGTAGCCCTCACAGCAGCAAAAATGATGAAGATGAAGCCCAAAACATTGAGAAGACAGAGCCTCAAAGTCCTAAATAAAGCAAGGACAAGAGTAAAGAGGGCAGCCCTCAAAAAGACATGCAATATGACAGTCAAAACATTCATGAAGAAACTCAAAACAGTGGCAAAGATGATGAGAGAAGTAGCAACGGCAAAGAGCAAATAGAGCATGTGCTCGCTGCCTCTCCTAGGCAAGGGGCCATGCTTTCTTCTCCAAAAGTGACAAAGCTCGGGACATCAAAGAAAAGAGTGCCTCAAACTATAACTCCAAATGTTACTAGGGCCCTCCGAAGCAAGGGAATTTTCCCAAGCAACCCATTTTTGAATTACCCAAGAGGAAGAAGACCAAGAAGGCCACCCAAAGCAAGGGAAAGGAGAAAGAAGAAAGCAACCATGAGAAGGAGAGGGACTTTAACATAATTCAGATCCAAATTGATGATAGCAACAATGAGGCCCGAATCCTAGAGTCCCTCTTGATAAATAGAGAAGAACAAATTCATTCTTTGAGGGCAGATCTAGAGAGGTCTAGAAACTTCATTCACTTTTTGCAAACACAAAACAAACAGATGAGTGTCCACATGGCAGTCTATGAGACATGCGCCATCAAATATCAAAAAGAGGCCTCCAAGGCACAAATTAAGTTGAAAGAACTCATGGGCGAGTTCAATGATAGCAAAGATGAAGATCAGCTAAGAAGAAAGAGGCCAAGGACCATGGGACTTAGAAGAGCATTAGAGAAACAAAAGGATGAAGAAGCTGTCATTTTCCAATCTTTTCCTCTCACTACTTTGTTCACCCAAGAGATAGAAAACAATTGAGAAGCGTGGCTTGAGAGGGTGAATGATCACTTAGAGAAGAAGTTGGAAAAGGCCAATAGATATTTGGACCTTCAAAAGGGGATGACCGGGCACTATAAGAAGCTTAATCAGTTCGCCCGACGGAAATTGAAAGCCACACAGGAAAAGCTCAAGGAAGCTCAAAAGAGGCGTTCGGCACCAAAAATGAAGAAAGACACCTCAAAGCTTCAAATTTTTGCCTCAACTTCTCAGCGTGTTTCTGAAAACCCTTGAGGTTCATGCTCACCAAAATTGGGCGAAATTCAACAAGTTTTGGTTTTTTGTCATTTTTGGGCTTTTGGCTAAAATCATGGGCATCGCCATTTCTGTTTGGGACATCCTCAAAGGATGAAAATGGTATCATTGGATGCCATAATTTCAGGGGCATCTACTCAAAGATTTTCAGATCAATTGAAGATGATTTGGTCCCCCAAAATGGCAAAAAACACTCACTTTTTCCACACTCTGCCCCGTATATCAGCAAAGGCAATTTTCTAGGTTTTTTCACACAGGTCAAGTTTTGATAGACTTCCAATGATCAGTTTGGAGAAAACTAAGCATTTTCAGAAAATAGACATTCAGAGCTTTCCAACGAGCTTTCACGGGCCTCGTTTCAACATTGAGAAGGCTTCCAAAAGTTGCCCACAAGACAAAAGACTTTCTGTTGATATTTTTCTTAAGTACTTTTGTGAAAAATGTACTTTTCTAAAGTGACTTTTCCTCATAGCTATTTTTGGCCATGGTTAGTTAAGTCAATTTATTTTCCTTTTTTAGCATTTTTGAGATATTTTATTAGATATTTTGTGCCTTAGGCTTTGCAAAGCCTCAAGGACAAAATCAGATATTTTTTATGGGCCAATGAAATTGCAAGTTGCACTAGGAGGTTTTCCCTCATCTTGGCCTATATATTCCAAGAGAATTCATTGTAAATAAGGTTGAACTTGATGATATAGAGCAATATATGGTTATACAAGCTTGGAAAAAACAGTTGTCTCATGCATTGAATAGTTTCTTGAATGTTTTTGGATGATGAAAGAGGACTGTTGTTGGATTCTTTGACTTGGTAAAATGGTATAGTGTCCCTCTCTATTATGCTTATTAGTTTTCATTCATATTCCATGCTCTTGCTTGCTATAAGAAAGTAGAGAATATATTTGAGACATGCCCTTGGAGTCACCTCAAATTTCATGTTTCTTTATAGCTTCTATGTTTTATTCCTTCTTAGTCATATCAAAGAATTTTTTATTGCTCTTTGATAACTGAAGAAATTGTTTGCTTGTTTCATTTATGGTTTTATACATGCTAAGTATGATTCATGGTATGCCCTGCTTACTCATGGCTAGTCATAGCTCCACCTCTGAAACATTTATTTGATTGTTTGATTGTCTTAGTTGAACCAAGGAGGTCTTGTACTGATCTTGCCCTTTGCCTAAAACTATGCAGTCTTGCTTCAAAGTGTCTAATAGCTTGAAATACTATGCCTAGGTGTTTCCTCATAGTGATTTGAGTTGTTTTTTTGTCTTAATTGTCTTTCCCCAGAGTCTGATAACAATTTCCTAAAGTTAGAGAGTCATATATCTCTATGCATTGCTTGAATGTTTATTTTTATGCATTGATCAGTTTATAGTTACATTACTCATGATTAATAGTTAGCCCTACCATGTTTATGTCAGCTATTGAACTATTTATGTTTAAAATCCTTTGTTCTTTACAAATTTAGTGTCCATCCCACTCCCTTTTACCCAAAGATTCATTTTACCTCGATCAAATCGGCCCTTCCACAACCTTGTATCACCATCTGAAAGCTTTCTTGACCTTTTTCGACCCCATAGCCCAGTTAATCTGACAATCTTTTTATCTGTCTTAGTCTTTGATCAGTTCATCCCTCACAAACCTAAAAAAAAAACCAAAAACCTACTTCCTAACTAGCCTAAAATCAAAAACACAAGAAGCAAAACACATAGATATTCCTTATACAAATAGAGAGAGCCCTCTCTGAGTCCAGGAAGGCTAGGTCCTTGGGCTCCAAAGATTGGTTTGATGTTACCCTGTCACTTGGCTTGCCAATCAGCCAAATCACATGACACTAACACCTCCTCTTCCTTATCTAAGTTTGTGAGTTTGAAAAACACTAAACCATGTCAATGAAATAGCTCTTTTCACATGAACAACCTCCAACTAAAACTGCGATGTGCCTTAATGAAGATCACTCCTTCTAGAAAACGTTATTGATTTGAGCATGGTTGACCCAGTCAAATGTCTCAGCCCTTTTCACACATAAGGGTGTTTATTTAAATAGCCCAGATTTAGCTTTGTTCACATGTGGCATTGATATATTTGTTGTTTTAGGAGTTTTTATAATCCTCCTTTACACATTTATTCATGAAACAAAAAAAGTAAAACGAAATTGAATATTCCCATTAGCTTGGGCTAATTTGGAATATTACAGTCCTCCCCTCCAAAATGTTGCTTGTCCTCAAGCAACTGATAAGGTGAGTGTTGTAACTCATCTCCCCCTCCATTGGTGACACTAACATGAGTTAAGCCTCCTCCATAATCCAAGTGTTCACCAAACCATCCATCCAAGAGTTGCTCGTCCAAATTTCTCATGAGATGCAAATAGTTCATCTCATAAGGAGACAATAAATCACATGAAACAAACATGGGTTGCCCAATGTTCTCCCTAAAATATGAAACATAAAATGCATGGAGAGTAGCCATCCCATAGGGCACATGCATTCATTCCCTCCTTCCTCCATACATCCCCATAAAAAGTATAAGTACATCATCAATATAGGCGATCAAAACAATGTACATACAAACAAAAATTTGTGCATATGGAGTTGGGTCATAGTCCCATAGTGGAACCAACGCAGTGCATCTCCTGCCTGTATCAGATCAAGATGTAGTAAGTGGTCTTCCCACCACTTACTTTTTGCCCATATCATTTGACCATCGCTAAAAGTGTGAGGTATGTTGGGTGCCTTAGGGAAGCACCCATCATGTTGCAAAATCTCCCTTTTTCTTCCAAGGGAGTGACCAAATTCAAAAAAATTTGTGGCCCAATATTGGCCATGATGCTTACAAGATATAATACTCCTCCTTGGAGTCATGACCTGCAAAAACATGGTGGAATAATGCATGAAATCAGAATATAAAACATGTGTAACAAGAGCATGCTCTTCAGCAACAATCCTCCTCATATCAATGGAGTGGTGCATAGATCTATCCTCTTCCTCAAAGAGAGAAAGAGAGGGATGATTTAACTCTCTCATAGAGTCATGTTGTTGCTCCATCTCCACATGGTTCATGCATCTTTGAGAATTCTTATATAGTTCTTTTTCAAAGCCCTCCCAATAGTATCTCCTCAAGATGATGTTGTTGAGCTTCATAGAATATGTGTGGCTGAAATAGAACTCTTCATAAGCCCTTTGTAGTAGCTTCTTCTTGAGCTTGGAGACTTTAGACAAGAAGATCCTACCATGATTATAGATGACTCCATATAATATTTAATAACTTTCATCATGTAGCAAGTCATCAAGAACCATGCAAGTGTGAAGATCCTTGGAATATTCCACTAGCATTTAGGATTTGCAATAGGGATTTAATTTGCCAAAAAATGACAGCATTGATAATGTGTCATTTTAAATGTCTTCCATGTTGCTGCTCTAATCCTTGACATTTCCCATGTAAAAGGTGTATGTTGGAAGGTCAAGCCTCCCATTTTTCTCCTCCTTGACATCTCCCATGGCAAAGGTATAAGGTGGAAGGTTGTCATTCCTTCCTTGCTGCCCTCCTTGCACATGCATATGCTCAAAAGAAAATGGAGGTTCTTGGAAGTTAGTCTCCCATGGAAGGCTATCATCTATCCAAAACCTCTTTGTTTTTTCCAAAGTATGCATGTGTGACCCCCATCTCTCTTCATTTATGGAAGAGTGTTCTCCAAACAAGTTTGTCTCTTGATTCAAGGATTGCCTTCCTTGCTCCATGATGGTGTCATTCTTCCTCCTTGAAACATCCTTTCTCAGCACAATATGAGATGAGATCATGGATAATGGTGTTAAGGGAAAAATATTTTCCCTCTCCTTGAACCTTCCCCATACTCTCAGCGTTGTAGTATGGTATTCTAGTGCTCCCTTCCTCCTTGGATCTATGAAAGGAGCATCAATGCATGAAACATCTTTCACCAAATCTGAATCAGGTGGTGTCCCAAGTGGTATACCACAAGATAATGATGTCTCATGGCTCATTCCCATATGAATAACAGATGGGAACATATTATGATTGCTTCCACTGCGCAAATCCATCTCTTATTTTTGTGTGGAAGTCTCATGATAATGGGGCATCACTCTTATGGAAGTAAGAGTTTTTCTGATTGGAGAAATTTCCCCATCTTCTTCTCCATGTAATAGAGGATCACCTCCCATCATATCAATGCTGTGATCCGTGATATTCTCTCCTTCACCCACCTTCTGCAAGATCTCACAGTCTAAGGTGCTCCCTTTAGATGTAGTCAACTCATGAACACCCATCATCTCCTTGGTGTCAAGAGTCTTGATCACAAAGGACTGATCTATCATAGTGTGTGTCCCCAAAACTAGATGCAATGTTGGGACAAATTCCCTTCATTGTTTTGTCTCATTGTCTATCATCATAGACACATGTTTCTCATTCTATTCATGTGTAAGATCCTTGGGGCCTTCTTGAAAACATACAAGAGCTCTCCTAGTGGAAGCAATGGCTTCATCTCCATCTCCCAATAAAAATAGATCTCCTCCTACTGTCACAGTGCTGGAGGAACTTTCCAACTCTTCTTCTTTCTTCTCCTCATCAATGGAGCATGCCTCATCAATAAAAGAACCTTTCTCTTGATCTCTCCTTGACAAAGGAACACTCATGTCTTCCTCTTGAGAAGAATTTTCTTGCTGAAGTGGGGCCTTTTCCCTTGGAAAATCATGTAGCAAGTCTTTAACCCCCTCAACAATATTCTGGAATGGAGTTATCTTCTTGGATCTCCCCATCTCATGCAAAGGTTCTGAATTCTTGGGCTTAGTTTTCTCACCCCAAGAAATTTCAGATGGCTTAAAATCAAATCTTTTCACTAACCTGCTAGTGAACTTTGCATAAGTAGAGATGTTTGCATTTATCAATGAAGAAGATTCAAATAACCATCAGGCATAAGCCTTACCTTGGAGGTGCAGCGCTGCTACTCTTATGGCTTCTTCTTATGAAACTTGATGCAACTAGAAATATGTGTCTAGCTTCTTTACATAAGATTTGGCTGATCTCTCAGGTGATCCATCAAATGTAGGTAGAAAGGTTCTACCCAAAGTGTGTTGCATGCACCCTCTTCTTCTCATGTATCTGTTGGATCTTCTTTCTTCCTTAAGTTGACAAAACTATGGGAAGCTTAGATGCTCTTTGAATCTTTTAGACTGAGATTCATATTCTTGGAGATAGTTACTAAGAGTCTCCTCTTCCAGTGTCTCTCCTTCTGCTTCTTCTCTTGCTCGAAATGTAGGCATGCTACAACGTTGTAGATCTGATTGTGTGGCTGAATGCTCACACACATAATATGAAGAAATGGGGCTTCCTTCATGTGCAAATCTCTCCAAAGGATCTAAAATTCTTTCATTCCTCATTTCCCTAATTTCACTCTTCAGCTCATGCATAGTTTGGAACCGGGTTTTTGAGAACTCTTTCCCTTTCATTCTTCCAGATAAAGGGGTTTGACCCTTGTCTTCTTTGTCTTCAGTGTAATAAATCTTCTACTTTTGTCTTTCATTTCCTTGGGAAGACATATTGGCTCTTTAGAAAGCACGGGTTGTGCCAAGGTGATCCTCTGATACCACTGTAATATCCCGAATGGGAACATGCAGCAATACTAAACAGTGAAGCATTAAAATAATGCAGATCATCAAGATATTTGCAGGAGCCCAATATGGAGACTCTTCCTTAACATTTATATCAGCAAATCAAATGTACAATGAAGCCTATACAATGTAGAATAGGAAATAGAAGTCTCCAATGAAGAAATATCTTCAAAAAGAGGTGCAACAACCATACAAATGAGCAAAAATTGCCTTGACAACGTTATTTTTATTATGCTGCAACAACTGTTGATTACAACTTAGATCTAGAGCAAAATAATGCATGAAAATTCAGATCTATGACAAATCCATACACTATAGAGTCTCTACTTCAAATACCGCTTGAGGTTTTTAGCAATACATGAAGCACATGGAGTAGATCTGAGATCTAAAGCTGCAGATCTGCAGAAATCTTCAGATTTACAGGAATATTAAGATTTGATCTGATGTATAAAATAGAATGACCCTCTACAATGGAGCTCAAAGGTGAAGGGTAGATCGCCAACACATGAGAAAGACTCCTCCAAAATGTTATGCCAAAAGTCCTTGCATCAACACCTACAAAAAAACACAGATCTGGAAGAAAAATTGCATTGTAGGGTTTAAGATAAGTTTGGCCTGATGCCAAGATGTGGATTTGATGCTCCAATGATCCAATACACTCTTGCTAATGGAATAGAAGACTTTCCCACTGAAAAGAGGCACTATATTGGCCTAGATCCGAGTAGATGTAGCCTCCACTTGTTGCAGCTTACAAATACAACCAAACCCTCAACAGGATCTGCGTTATAGTTGGAAGTAGAAGCTTGGCCTTCAGCCTGATAGTGGACAAGAAATGCAAAGCTCTTGCAAGAGGCCTCTCAAGGGAAGAGATGGGATTCCTAAATAGGAGATCTTTGTGCTAAACAACACTATTCTCTGCTAAACAGCAAGGAGAATGAGATATGTCTAAATAGACAATAAACTCTGAAAATTGTAATCACATCAACAACCTTCTCATGCTTCCCTCATCTTCCTTATATAAGTTTGTGAGCTTGCAAAACCCTAAACCATCTGAATGAAATACTATTTTCACATGAATAACCTCCAACTAAAAATTCATTGTGCATCAATGAGGATCACTTCTTCTAGACAACGTTGTTGATTTGGTCATGGTTGACCCAGTCAAATGTCTCAGCCCCTTTCACACATAAGGGTGTTTATTTAAATAGCCCGGATTTAGCTTTGTTCACGTGGCATTGATTTATTTGTTGTTTTAGGAGATTTTATAATTCTCCTTTACACATTTATTCATGAAACGGAAAAGTAAAACAAAATTCAATATTCCCATTAGCTTGGGATAATTGGGAATATTACAGATTTTGGCAGATTCGAATCATTCTTCTCCAGCACTATTTTTGCAGCAACTTCAGATTGTTGGCGTGTATTAGGGATATCAGTTGAAACAATTTTGTTGGGGCTAACTACAAAACTACTGGTGTTGCTTTCTAGCTCATTCTTTCTAGGGATATTAGTAATTTTCTTGGAACTCTCTACTGTTTTCTTGGGATCATCTTTGAGGGCCTTTTATCAGAGTTTTCAAAATTCTTTCTCTTGAGAATATCCGAAATTTTCTTGCTTCAGAGGTTATACTTTCTATGCACCTCCATGATGGCATTTTCGAACCCTTGTTTATACACTTCAAGCTCTTCAAATTCTTCTATAGTTTGAGTCAAAAAAAAAAAAAATTGTTCCTCTTTAGTGAGGAAAACAATATCTTCATTATTAATTCCCATCAAATTAATTTGAATTTCTCCTTGTTATTAAACCATCCCCTCATCTTCATCAACATAATTTTCTTGGAACGGAGGCCTAATTTTCTAGTCAGGTCCTCTTTGTTTTATTTGAGGGGAGTTTTTTCTGAAATTTTGGTTTCAATTTTGAGGAGCTGGCTGATTTTCCGTAGGGGCGACTCTCTCAATCAAGTAGATCCTCTCCATCATCCTCTCCATGGTTCTTATCAAGATTTCAATCTTAGCATCAGATGTGGATGCTGCAGGCTCTTCCCTCATAGTGACTCTCTTCTCATTTCTCATTCTAGCCCTCTTTGCAATTAGATTTTCTTCCACACTTACTACACGTCTCTGCATGTCGTCTAATGTAGGAGGATCTCTTTCTCTCAGTTGATAAGCCATATTTGGATCGAAACTATATGGAAATTTCACTAGGGCTAAACCCTGTGGGGGTTTCATATGAGGAGGGAGGGGATTGTAGACAATATTGAACCTGGTACAGTAATCTTGGACACTCTCTCCAAAATTTATCTTGATGTTCTCATATTTTGACAAGATTTGGAGAGGATTTTTCTTGACTTCCCATTTATTTAGGAACAAATGGTGAAGGGTAGCAAGGTCTTGTATACTATTGGGGATCAAGCCTTTGACCCATTTTTTACTTCTCCCCCTAAACTTTGAGCAAAGATTCTCAATTTGATGGTGTGATCCTCTATCTCTTGGTAGTGAAAAGAGTCATTCACCTTTTCCACATGTTGTTGAGCAGTTTCAGGACGAGTTCCATCAAAATGTGGGATCTTGGATAGATAATCCCGTGGCATAGGCACCACAGGTTGTGGTAGCATCAATGCAGCATACGAGGCCGCCATAATTGGTGGTGGGGGAACCCAAGGGGGGTTAATAAGAGGAGGGTTGACCAAGGGAGGTGGAGGGTTAAATGGAGGAAGGTGGACAATGGATGTATGAGTGGAGGTTTGGGCACTTTGGTGGTAAAGGTTAAAGGTAATGGTAGAAGCTGAAAATACACTTGGGAAATTTGAGTGAAGATGAGCAGATTTGGAAGTAACAAAAGGATTTGTCGCAGTCACAGGAGATAATTCTACAGATTGTTGAAGATAAGCATCATCAATAGCTGAAGTAAGCCCTGTTACCAAATCTTGAAGGGAGTCAAAGTGTTGGCGAAGCCGAAATTTAGTTTGAGTCAAGGTAGAGGCTTCCCCAATAGGACTTTGGTGTAAGATGGATGGATCAAAAACTCCCTCGTCTATCCAATTCTGAGATTTGGCTCTGAAAAAGATTTGCTCAAAGTGTAAGTCGAACTGGATATCTTGCAAGGTTGCAAGGTGTTTAGAAAGGGAAATTGCTTTGTGAAGAGGCTTGCCAATAGTCAAACTCAGATCTAGGAGTTTTTCTTAGGATTTTCTCTGGATTGTCAACTATTGCAGAGATATTTGGGTCATGATGGAATCTGGTAAAGATTCTTCTGAAAGCCAGAATTCAGACCCAAAGCACAATCAGGCTACATATTTTGACCAAAAAAAAAAAAACCAATATGTAGAAAATAATTAAATCACACAGTAATTTCGACTGGGGTTTCTGAGTTCTAATGAAAGATGAGCTTTTCAATAACTCCCCAGTATGGTCGTCATTATGTTAGCCCTCCGTAATTTTTAATATTGGCAAGAACAAATGACACACGGCAACATCAAACCACTTTCGAGTCGAGGACCTAGCCTTCCTAGACTCATAGAGGGCTCTCTCTATTTTTATGGTTTTGTTTGATAATTCTAAGTGTTGATATTGGGCTAGTTACAGTGATGAGGCTTTTTTATTTTGATTTTTTTGGTTGGATGAGTAGGACTGCAAGGACTATTCCATTGGGCTATGGAGTCAAAGGATGGATTGGCACATCAACACGAAGAGCATCACAGGGCAAGCTAACTGTGATAGATGGATCTTTAGAGATGTATGAATTACGAGAAGAAAGAAATAGTGAGGTTCAGTAATGACTAAAGAGCAGTTATGAATTCTTTAATCAAACATTCAGCAGAAAACAGTAAGATGTAAATTGCAGACAGAATTAAGGTGCTCAGACAACAAATCTTAATCTAAAATTTCTTATTTACAATTAGATGAACAGAGGCACAACAGGGTAAACGGTGGAATCATTTAAAACATAGAAGAATCACATCACCATTTGGACACAACTCAAGAATCCTGTAAATGGTCTTTTATTTATTGATGTCCAGCTCCGAAATTACAATGTTCCAACAGATTAGTTCTTACAATGCAGGGGCTAACAATATACAACCCTTCAAACTAGAAATTCAAGAAGTATTTAACTAAAAACTTAAGTCAGTTGCCCTAATTCTACTTTGGAAAACTTCATTTATTACAAACAACTGAAATTAAACAAGTGTGGCCATACAAGGCTTTGAGAAAAAATATTTCTGTCAACACATCGTTGTAAAATGAATTTGGAATGGCTCTTCATGTGTCTAACAGCTTCGATGGCTCTTCATAAGATCAAAGGTAGTCTTGAAAGTGGTATGTGATGATCCCGAAGAGGAAACGAATGATGGCTCTAACATCTGGCCCTGCATTTCAAAATATTAGCATTGGGTAAGTAAGTCTTATGCAATGTTAATCACATTACATTGATTATTGACTGTACCAATGTGCTTTGCTACCTTTTTCTGTTTGTGTCGTTATAACATGACAGTACTGCGCGAACGCCCTTGTGCCCGACTCCACCTCCTTGGTGTATTTTTGCTACGTGAGCCTTTCTATCGTGTTTAACCTTATTTCTTCATGAAATGGGTTTCAAACCTCATATTCCCAACTTGACCCTTTTTACAAACAAAACAGTGTAAAAACTCATTATATCGGATCTGTAAACCTTTAGATTTTAATCCTTAACACGCATCGCATCTACGACAACATCACATTTCACAAGTTTTGTAATTTACGTTATGAATAATGTAACCGGCAATGCGATGTGAAATGGGAGGTGACGTGGAGGGGTGCTGGGACCCGACCGCAACTCGCAGATCAAAACTTTTAAGTTTTATTTATAAGCGTGGAGGCAAAATCTAAAATATGCTAAGTGTGAAGCAGGGAGGAGGTAAGTGACATGGAAGGGGGAAAGTGGGACCGACTGCATTGCAAATCGCAGATCTTACCTTTATGTTATAAGCGATGGGGGTTAACATATAAAACTTGCGAAGAGCGGGGAGAGGTACCCACCTACATTGCGATCGCAAGTCGGAAAATCTTTCATGGTAAGATAAAGTTTATAATGTTTCATATGATATGTATTATGTAATTCTAAACAGATGTGAAGCGAGGGGGCGGAGCTGTTGTGGTGGGGCCAACCATCGCATCACAAATTAAACCAAATACACTGCGAGTGCTCCATAGGTAAGTTAAAAAATCTGCGATGTGATATATCGCAGGTCGACGATTGTAGTTTTTTAAGGTTTCGTTACGATGCAAAACATTATAATCTGCAAAATGCGATGGTTCATAGGGGAAGGGTTATGTGTCAGGGAGGGATGTCGCACTTTAATCGCAATCGAGGAATAGGAAGTGGAAGTAAACAATGATATAGTGGTAAAAACTGCAAAGTAGAAATATAAAGTGGAAAGCAGAAAAAGGGTAAGTTTTAATGATTTTCAAGGGAAATGAGGTGAAAAGGAAGTGTGGAGGGTGAGTGGGTCCTACTGCCATCACACATCGCACTTTGACCACTTTAACATTTACCCTTTGTGACTGTCCTGCAAAGCTTGCCATCTGTGATTGCGATTTAATCTCTGTCATTGACCGATGCTCAGATCAACGATCCTCACTTCTCCCTTGCTTTGTTTTTCCGATTTTGTTTCTTTGGTTGCGCCCAATTGTTTCTTATTCGTTCGTAGAACACTTTGACTCGTTTACTGCTTTTCCCATGTTCACGACTCGCCAGCATAACTTTCACGACTCAACCCAAACATGCACGACTCTACCCAGTTCGTTCACAACCTTTCCTTTGTTATTTTCCTGCCTTAATTGCTTCTCTGTTGCCCTTGTCTTCGCTAACGATCTAGTGTTGATCCTTGCCTCTGTTGATTTTGTCTGATTCTTGCTTTGGAAAAGATTTTGAATATTGACATCTATGTGCAGTATGAAAAATTTGCAAAGAGAAAATAATCAGTCACCTAGTGATGCTGTGAAATACAAGGGTCTACTAGATTGAACCTGTGCATGTCATTAAGGCACATGTTCGGGTTAGTTAAAATATCATTTGAGTAAGTTCATGTTAATTCTTGGGCCAAGCTAGGGTTATTAGCAGCCTAGGTTTTATCACCCAAAAAATGATCACGTAGCCATTTCTTACTAGGTTGATCAAAATACACCATGTCGGATATGTTTTACCATGGTAAACCCACATTCACCATAGGAAATAATTTAGTAAACCATTTTTCGTAAATGATTTCTCATTAAAATCCAAAAAATCCCATGAGAATAATTAAATAAATTATTATTTATTTAATATTCAATAGAAATAATTATTTAATCATTATTTAATAATTATTTCTTATCAATTTGGACTTTATTCCATATTTTTCTTTTGAGATAAATGTTAAATCATTATTCAAGAATTATTTCAAATCCATATTTTCCTTAATTCTCACAAAGTGAATAATGTTAGAAATTATGCACAGCAGAAACAATAAAGAATTTACCCATAGAAATAAACATAAAAGATCAGCAACAAATCATTAACATAAACACAAATGTTTAACCGGGAAAAACCCCAAACTTCGGGGAAAACCCATCCTAATGAAATTTCATTAGCCTTGGCCAAAACCCTGGCCAATCCAGCCAAGTGAGCCTTCACCACTCACCTCCAGGCCTACATTACAATGAAGTCTTCCCAGCCTTTTATAGGCTCCATTACATGCAATACCATGGGCTGAAAACTATGGGTGCACAAAACCATGTGCCCCAAAACCACCACTGTTTACCCTAGTCCACATTGACTCTACCCCGAGTCATGTTTACCTAACAATTCCCACCTTAAACTTGACTTGGGGCTTCTTGACTAAATCCAGCCAAACCTGCTAAGTGAGACAACCCCGCTCACTCTAGCTCTTCCCCCCTCAAATTTTTACCCAGGGTAATTGTTAATTTGGCATCCCCCCTATCACCTAGGTCTAACCCAGACTTTACCAGCGATTACCCAGGGGTACGCATGCCATACCAGGTCTTACAGCAGTATGCCCATTTACATGTAATAAAATTAACTCCATTATAATAATTTATTTTTTTTGTTTCATTGTTGCTCTTTGTACGAACATTCTCTACATTCATACATGATGTCCTCTCCAAAGAGGACATCATAGTTGTACATCAATCTGCCGAATAACATCAATGTCCATATAAAAAGAATCCATCTACCGGATTACATGGGTCATTAGCCTCTGTAACCGCCAGTCCTCTAGGAGTTCTCTTCAAATACATGGTTCATCAATTTTAATTAATTCTCCTGCAAATATCCTCTCTCATTGACACATTCTGTCAAACACTTTGCGCAGCTAATGCAGCTAATGGCTTGCTATTCTAGCACATATTCTCTCATATCTCATGAATACGGATAACATAATAATTGAGGGTGGTCCTATCCATTGTAGACATAATTTTCACCATCTCCAATGTCATCATCAAAATTAGCCCCAAACCTGGATCTGCGTCCTCACAGCTCCATGGCTCACTCAAGTTCCTTGGGATGCATTTTTCCACCATTTTCGACCGCAGCATTTGAACCCAGATCCATTCTCGATCTAAACCCATCGATCCCCATGAGAATCGTATCAGTTCGAATTCCACGAGGCCAACACTGTCTACAGGATCATATTTCTTCTCAGCAATCTAACTAGTCTGCCGATGGGTTGATCACATATCCATTCACAATTAAAACAACACCACGCTTACCCTGCGCAACACTATGACTGTGAATAAATATGTAGCCTTAAACCACCTGTTCGAGGAATTGGCTCCAAAGATGAGCAAAGCCTCTACAAACTGTCCACCTTTAGAGCTTCTACTATCACGCTCGCAAGTTGAGGCACCTTCTGGCGTTTTTCCTCCAGCGGGTCTTCCCTCTCCAGTGGCCGCTTCTCTCTTGTCATCACAGCTGGCCGTTGTATTTACCGAAAATTTAAACCCCCGACTCTTTGAACCCCAGATCTATAAATCACAAACCCTCTAATAGCAAAGGCCGGTCGCGAGAACCGACGAGAGCCAGCCACGGCCTTTATTACAGGCGAGGAGCCTGTGGCACCGCAGCTGAGAAAATGGGACCTGGAAGTAGAGCCCCTGCGATAAAACGCCCAAATTTTGACCAAAAAATAACGTCCAGATATTCAGCGGAAAGAGGGATTTTATGTCATTTACCCGGAAGCTTCTATGGTCGCCATGGCCGACTGTCTGACTGTATCTGGAGCTCAGAATTCTGAACGAGGGTCCCTCCCAGTTCTCTAATCGTTTGGTCTTAACTCCGCCTCTTTTTAGCACGCCGGTCAGGACAGCACAACAGAACTGAGACGCCGATTTGATCTTATCGATCCCCTTTTAAACTATCACAGCTTACACGCAGATCCACCGCAAATGATGTGCGCCACAACTGAAACAAATGCTGCCAAACCACTCCACCGATGCCAATTTGCTGGATCTGCCAGCAACAATACCATAGGTCTTGATAACAATGATCCACACCAGATCGGTCTTCACGCATCAGATCCTCGACCCTCTGCAGCTCGATCCACGCACGCACAGTATGGATTCGATTTGATCATAGTGCAGTGAATCCTTCATAGCACCAGATCACGTTGTAGGTTTTCCAGCTCTCGACGCTGTTGAACCTCCAGCTCCAATTCATGCACTGTGTTCCCCGTTAATTCATGCGCTGCAAACGGATCTAATTAAAAAATGCCCTTCTTCCTTATAGAATGTCTTCCACCCTTAATACCATGTGCAAATTACCCATCATTACCAATAAACAAACCATACCATATGCAAATGGTATTATTGTTATAAATTGGTTTAAAACACTTTTACAAAAAAAACCAAGAAAGTGCTCCTTACAAATTTTTTTTTGAAAAAACATGCCACCACCTCTTAAATCAATTAAAAAACTTGTAATTGATTTAATGCAAATCGATTTCAATGCCACCACCTCTTAAATCAATTAAAAACTTGTAATTGATTTAATACAAATCGATTTCAATGTTTATGGTATTGTTTTTTTTTTTTTTTTTTAAAATTAAATCGATTTCAATCCAAATCGATATCAAACGAAACTTGCATTAAACAAACTTTAACTGCAAATCGTTTCATTTAAAAAAAAAAAAAGGAACACTCACATTTCAATGCTGCAAACAGGCAAACACGCGTTCAGAAGTAAGGGTTTAACTCTGCTTTAACGCAGCCTTCTTTCTGCGCTCATCCAGGTTTGATACCACGGCAACTCAGCAATTCGCCACCACAAGACTGTCAGACTGTCAGATTTATAAATGGCGTTCAAAGGCATAAACCAGGACTTAAATTTCAACGTTGTCAACGCCGTTGCCCATCTAAACACTGTTGCCTCACGCCCACATAATTCCTCTGTGCATTGTGTGTGCACCCGGGCGCTAATCCTTCGAAACTTTCGAATGACCAAAGACGAGTTCTGTGTATGCTGGCAGAACAAGCACCAGCGCCTCCATGCCTCCACGCACAGGTTTGAACAGCAGTCAACAGCACCAGCACCCCAACAGAAAGCTCCGATACCAATTGTTAGAAATTATGCACAACAGAAACAATAAAGAATTTACCCAGAGAAATAAACATAAAAGATCAGCAACAAATCATTAACATAAACACAAATGTTTAACCGGGAAAAACCCCAAACTCCGGGGAAAACCCATCCTAATGAAATTTCATTAGCCTTGGCCAAAACCCTGGCCAAGCCAGCCAAGTGAGCCTTCACCACTCACCTCCAGGCCTACATTACAATGAAGTCTTTCTAGCCCTTTTATAGGCTCCATCACATGCAATACCGTGGGTCAAAAAACCATGGGTGCACAAAACCATGTGCCCCAAAAACCACCACTGTTTACCCTAGTCCACATTGACTCTACCCCGAGTCATGTTTACCTAACAAATAAAAAAGAATTTTTATTTATTAATTAATTTAACCACTTTCTAAATAAATATATTTTACCATTTTGAATATTTTTTTCCTCCCCAAAAAGAATAATAAAGTATTCTCAACAATCAAATTTTGATTTAGTCAATAATATTTTAATATTTTGTAAGTCCTATTCTAGCTCAATACTTTGTTATAAATAGTGGGATTTCTATTCATTCTGGGATTTATATTCATTCTTGACCATGACCATTCTCATCGTCACATTATTGTCGCATAGCATTTGAGATCTCACATGAGGTCAAGTACCATTTTTTTCCCATTTCAAATTTAGAAAGAGAAGCACGTCATTGAAGCACAAGGACAAGAAAAAAACCCATCCCATGGAGAGGAAACTCCAGACCCATTTTGCAATTTCTCTCCACCAAGTGTATTCATTAATAAAATCATTGTTTTATTATGTAGTGTGTTGGGTTATCAGACTTTTATTTTATGTTGATATATGTTTCAAGATATATTGTGTTGCAGGGTTTTTCTTCATGTTTTATTGCAATTTTCTTCATGTTTTATTGCAAATTTGAAGCATAAAAGTAACCGACTCTTATTTTAGGATTATAAGTCACCTATAAATTAAGAGATTTTGTTACACTTATCCAAAAACTTTACACTAAGACAAATAACTATCCCTAATTCCAAATTATACCTTAAAAAAATGAGAGAAGAATGCAACAATACTTATATAAGAAAATTGTATATTATAAGTTATTAACTATATAGTGCTCTACAACCATCATTCTCTAGGTAAGAAAGGACACCTTATTCTATAAAATCCTTGTAATTATCTCTGGACTAATAAGGTATACTGAGTACCTACAAATTTTCATTAGCAAAATAAATTTGTCAATAACAAAGGGAAAATATACTAGTATATAGACAAAAGTTCACATACTGTCGATAAAAATAACCATCACAATTTATATATGATATAATAAGCATCTGAACTAAGAGAGGATATTTATGATTAGTTATCTCGTGTAAATATTCTCTCATATATATATATATATAATACAGTGGAATATCAAAGAAGTAAGTTAACAAGGATTGCAGGCAATGGTAGTTCTTGCGCTGCGCTCTCTTCTCCAATCCAGAATGACTCCTAACGCTCTGCATCAGCGGCTAGAAGATATGAAATGTGTACTAGATGTGTCATATTCAAGGGTACTTAATGTTTGTTGTTATAAACTGGGCAGATATCCTGGATTCCATATGTACCAAGAGGCCTAGAACGCATTTGTTCACAGCATACCAGTATGGCACGCTTTGCTCCGACTGCTAAAGCCTTATATCTGGAAGGCCACGGTGGAGGGAAGGAGACAAATACTTACTGATAGGGAAGGACAAAGATACTGGCCACAGTATCACGAGCTCAAAACCTATGCATCATAGTTGGCTCAACAACATCCGGTTGGGAAGATCTTCCTTCTGCATAGCCCACCAGTGAGCAGGAGCACCCTTTAACGCTACATCCATAGCTGGAACTCGTTGTTTCGATAGCAGCATCACCTCTAAATTCACTGCTCCATTGAAGCAGTGGGGGCGAGCGTAGCAAGGCTACACGACTACCAGCATCACCACCTATATTGAGGTCTCGTACTTCTCATGATCAGCGGATACGACGTCCGGAAAGGGTTTGAACATTTTGTTTAGTGGTCTGGCCCCAAAATTAAAAGCAAGGAATCGCAGGAACCAGAGGGAGAGGAATGAGAATTTTGTGCCTGCGACCAGGGCCGATGCATTGGCCAAATATCCTTTCTGTTGAGATCCAATCAATCAAAGGATTGATAAACTCTCTTATGGCTAGGGTAACGAATGTCACACTATTATGAATGAGCCAAACTGAATGGCACACTGTTATGAATGAGCCAAACCAGTTGCAGAGCAGGTAATGGCTTACTTTCCATCATCAATAGATCCACATGATAATGGTATGAACAAGAATAGATCCACATGATAATGGTATGAACAAGAATGAAATGGTACATAGTAAACATGAAAAGGAATAAGTCTATGGTACATAGTAAACATGAAGTCTGCAAGGACTAAACTGGTGAATACCACCATATCACAAACACAGTATAGATATTCTCATGCATACCTCTTTGAGTACATTAAGGGTGTAAAAGCAAAGCTTAAGTAGGTTTCAAAATTTTCTCTAGTGTTGGGATGAATTACAACATAGTTTGGGAAAAATAGGCCACAATGCATCTCATCTCCCCCCAAAGGGATTCTACAGGAAATACTTAAAAATAAAAGATTGTTTTGGTCACTTTGTTCCACTTGTTCTGTCGTCTTCTCACTCTCAGGTGTCTATCTTCTTCACATAGAACTAGTTAGGTATTTCTTGATCTTAGACTTGTTTTAGTATTTAATTTACTAAAATTAATGAATCTCCGTGTTTGTTCTCATAATATTAAATTTTGTTTGAACAGGTACACCAAACCACTCCAAGCTTCTGTCCACGCTGTAATCGATGGTTCTCTCTGGGCTCTGAAAAGAAAGCATTTTCGTGGAGTCATTTTAGTAGGATTCACCAATCCTTCTATGTTAAATGTCATACGGTCTGTAGATGTGCTTGCAAAGTTAACGCTCTTACATATTAACCGTTTAGCAGGTTCATTAGCACCCATTAGCAATGTAACCAATCCCGTGGGTTTGATTCATTGGAAGAAGTAGAGGATGAAGCCTACCATCTGTTCTGTTTATAAAACGCTAACAGCCAATAAAAAAGGAAAACAAATTGGCTAAGTAATTTTCATGCAATTCTTGTGGTTTGAATTAATTGCCTTCTTCACAATTCCTGTGCATTTGGTTTGAATTAATTTCCTTCCTCACAATTCCTGTGCATTGTTTACAAAGAACAATGCTAACAGAGTTCTTTGTGGAACTCAAAGTCATCTGGTGCAGAGTTATGATTAATTTATTGTTTGGCACCACATGAGAGTAGGCTGACGAGGTGTCCATAAGATTTTAAACATTGATATTGCAATTAAGGCATATATTAATGTACAGATTTGTTGGCACCCTAAAATCCATATTAATTTGGATGAGTATTTAAAGTCTTTTTTGATGGGATGATTCATTATTTTTCGT
Source organism: Pinus albicaulis (assembly GCA_034641835.2). NCBI lineage: Eukaryota > Viridiplantae > Streptophyta > Pinopsida > Pinales > Pinaceae > Pinus > Pinus albicaulis. The sequence continues at coordinate 60,329,189 of CM076579.1, read as the reverse complement.
TTCTATAGGATGTTTAAGTAAAATTGTGTCTAACTGAGTGAGTCTAATGATTAAGAGAGTTTTTTTTTTATAAAACGCTAACAGCCAATAAAAATGGCTGAGTAATTTTGATGCAATTCTTTTGGTTTGAATTAATTGCCTTCTTCACAATTCCTGTGCATAATCACTCAGACCAAATAACCCAGAAACTCCAATGAAAAAACATAAAAAGTACTAAGAATCGTGGGTTTGATTCATTGGAAGAAGTAGAGGATGAAGCCTTGGTTATCGCAGAAAAGGATCACATTCATCCAATTATTGAAGATATATGTTTCACATTGGTAGGAGACAAGAATCATGTTCAATATAATTATATCAGCTACATGTTAAGTCTACAATTTTTAGAGTGGAAGAAAACAATTTATTAAGATAATGCATAGCAACGAAATGAGGATGAGTTTGCGTGGAACAGAGTTGGATTATTTGACATTGTTCACCTGTCAATAGAAAAGGAATCACGTGACTCATTACGACTGCACAATAATCATAATCTAGATACTCATGCATCACCTGAGAATAGCCATGCAAATAATGATTGAACCATGATGCTGCCCATTAGGTGTTCTAGCATTTATGGTTTTGTTTGAACTTGAAATCATCCAGTTTCAAATATCAACTCTAGAAGAGTTAACACTCGAAATTACAACCGTTAAAAGGTAACTCAAGAAATGAAATTGTTAAGAGAAAAATATCTTAAAATACTTCCAGACCAAACCGCAAAAATATGTTAACTAAATCTAAACGGGAAAGCTTATCTCAGGGTAAGGGAGAGGACGTAGTAAACCTTAGATCTGATATTGAGAATGCAAAAAGTGAAATGAATTGGAAATGTTAAATTAAATTATGAAAACCTCAAAGCTAAAAGGAATGCCAAAGGATTTTGATGTAGGAGCATCCAGCTAAGGGTGAACAAAAATGCAAGTGTTTGTCCCACAGGTTACAGGTTGACAGGTTTACAGGTCATTGTATATGAGTTTTCTTTAAATTTCCTTAGTTTCTAGCATTTAGGACTTAATGGCAAGTTATGTTTTAATTTCATTATAATTTATTTTTAGTTACTGTTTTAAATTAAGTATAGAACTTAGGTGAACGGGAATTAACAGTTATCCAATGTAACTACATGTAACTGTTGACAGTTTCTAAAATTGTTCAAAAAATCATACAAAAAGGGAAAAACGAGACATTTGTAGGGGGGATTCCATTAGAGCAGAAAAACGAATAAAATCATACAAGAGATTTTGAAAAATCATCTTAATCCATTCGTAGCTAAATACAATTTCTTTCTGTTTCATGATAAATTGAATGCATTTACAAACAGTGGCAAGAACTGGCAAAATAATTTTTTTTACAGGCATTTAAGAAACAACAGAATTAACAAAACCGGGAGCAGGTGGGAGTGACTACATCAAACATATGAACGAGGCTACAGACAAGTGCCAAGACATTCATTAACGAAAGAGATCTATAGCCATAGAAATACGCTGAGCATTGTGGCAAAGAAAATCACCAGAGTAGACGAAGAGTTTCACAACAAAATAATTCCATTATAGCAAAGAAAATGCATTAATCATAGGTATCATTCAAACTGAAACAATATACTTTCCTTTCGAACATTATCCAAGTAATTTTATACAAATATCAAAATCGTTGCAGTCCAAAGATATAACCAAATACATTGCATGTTCGACTAAGGAACCGGGTTTGAAACCCCAGTATTGAAACCCTACAAACCTGTGGCGAATACCAAAACCCGAGTCTGAAAACCCTAACTGGAAAGTTAAGAGCCACGACCGCATACATGTCCAAACCACTTACAAACAAAAGAGTACTCATACCAAACTACTAACAGAGAAATCAACACAGAAGACGACTGACAAGGGAGCCGAGGCTCATCCCCTTAAAACCCTAACTGCTAGTAAGTGACTACAAAAAAAGACCCTACCCGTTTGGGCCAGCAACAGCAGAACCAAAGTCCACACCTGGAGCGCCCAACAAATCACCTGCAAGGACAACACCCCGATGTTAGAATTATGAGAAAATTAAAACCCTGAGACAGAGAAATGCACGATGAGGGTTTGTAAGTCTATGCTTACCAGAAGAGTAGCGTCGAACTGGAGGAAGGATTTGACCGGTCACCAACCAGCAAGGGAACCCTACTCACAAAGGAGCAAGTCCCTTAGCATAACCAGAAAAAACCAACTGAATAGTTAAAGCAGGGAAAGAGGACTAACCATTGTGTAGCCAAAGAGTTGAGGTCGAATGCCGAGTCCCCTGATGGCTGCGTCCTGACATACCCCAGTCAAATAACCAATTAAACAGCAAAGCACACATGGCGAGAGGATAAAACAGTACAGGAGCAAATGAATTCAGGAGATAGCAACCACAAATAGCACCCACAAAAACTTCAGGGCAGAGGAGCCCATTTGCAGCTGAGAGAGAACCAAGTCTCGAAACCCTCGAGCTCATTGACAGAGCGAGAAATATAAACAGAGCCATTACACCAACAAAACCCAGCTGGCAAAGCAAAGTTGTGGTTAAAGATTGCAAACGGAGCCCAGTGAACAGAGGTTAGGCGCATAAGCTAAGGGCGGGATAGCGAATTCCGAGGATGGGACAAGTGTCCCCCTCACACCAAGCACAAGTACTAGTAATTAATCGAACAATCAAAAATATCAACCACCAAATCACCGAGAGCCTGATAATTGCAATCACCATATTAATCATAACTTAACTATTGATTAATCACGTGATTTAAAAAGGGCTGGACCCATCATTTTTGTATCAGAGCAAGGTTTGATTTTTTTATTTTATTTTTTATCGAAATGGAAGTTGGAAGGCGAGGACATTGGAGAGCTATTCAGAGAGTAGCAGATGAAGGACTGAGAGAGGAGATTACAATCCTAAACACTCGTTTTGCGGCAGTAGAAGCATGAAGAAGAAGGGATTCTGATGGAGGAGATGATAGTGATGAGGAAGCTATAGTGACACCAGATGGATCAGATGAGGAAGGACCAGATATCAGGTTCTTGAAATCAGTCTTGCTGGCTAATAGTAAGCCAAAGCCTGAGATTTCGAATTATGATGGAAGTTTGTCAGCAAAGGTACTGCTGAATTGGCTCAGTGAGCTGAACAAGTATTTTGAGTATGAGGAGATCAGCAAAGATAAGAGAGTTAAATTCGCTGCCACCAGGTTGAAAGGGCATGCAGTCTTATGGTGGGATAGTGTACAAGCAGAGAGGAAGAGGTTGAATAAGCAGCCTATCAAAAAATGGACCATGATGGAAGCCAAGTTGAAGGGTAAATTTTTACCCAAAGATTATCATATTTCTATGTATAGGCAGGTACAGAATCTGAAACAGAGGGGAATGACTGTAAAGGAGTACATCGAAGAATTCTATCGGGTGAACTTGAGAGCAGGTTACGTGGAGGACACCCCAGAAAAAACAGCGAGATTTTTAAATGGTTTAAGGCTGGAAATATTATATGAGATAAGTATTCTTTCACCTAGAACCATAGATGAGGCTTATCAGAGTGCCTTGAAGGCAGAGGAGAAGATAAATAGGAAACAAAATGCCAGAAGAGGAGGAGGATCTGGTAGAGGGAAAGGACGAACCTTTGGCATAGGTACAGTTGTCAACCCCAACGATGAACGCAGCAGCTCGAAGGCTTCAGGGATAGCAGAGAAGGACAGTAGCACTAGGGGAGGAAGACCATACCAACGTGGAAGAGCTAGTGGCAGAGGCAGAGGAGTTGTCATCCAGTGTTACAGGTGCCACAATTGGGGGCACAAGTCCTATGAGTGTCCTGAAGGAGAACAGGCTGGAACAAGAGGAGCTTATGTTGCTCAGACGGAGGAGGCAGAGGCACCACCCCAAGAGGTATAGAATGTGCCGGAGACAGGGGAGGCCTTAGTTTTGAATAAGGTACTGCTGAAACCAGCAAAGGAGACAGCTGACCCAACTCAAAGGAAGGCATTATTTCGGACAGTTTGTAAGTCACACAGAAAATGTTGCAAGATGATTATCGACAGTGGGAGCACGGATAATCTAGTTGCCACGGAGATGGTGGAGAAGTTGGGATTGAAAAGGTTGAAGCACCCCACTCCTTACAAGGTGTCGTGGTTACAAAAAGGACATCAACTGTTAGTTGATGAAAAATGTGAGGTTGAGTTCCATATTGGCAAATACATGGATAAGGTTGTTTGTGATGTTATGCAGATGTGTGTCACATACTGCTAAGAAGACCATGGAAGTATGACAGAAAGGTAGTGCATGATGGAAAGACAAACTGTTACAAGTTTTTCAAGGATGGGATTAAGCACACGCTTGTACCCATCAAGGAGGAAGAGATAGTAGAAACTAGTTGAGTCAAAGCATTGCTGGTGGGAGGAAAGGAATTTGTGAAACAGATCGAAGATAGTGAGATAAAATATGTTGTTGTAAGGAGGCCAAAAACAGTGTTGTTACACATTGAAATTGCAGATTTTCCTGAAGAAATTCTAGACATGTTGCAGGAGTTTAGCGACATAATAGTGGATGATTTGCCAAATAAATTGCCTCCTAAGAGAAGTATCAGTCATCACATAGACTTTATACCCGGAGCTAGTTTACCAAACAAGGCAGCGTACCGAATGAGTCCTAAGGACAACGAGGAGATCAGAAAACAGGTACAAGAATTGCTGGATAAGGGGTTGATAAGGGAGAGTTTAAGTCCCTATGCAGTCCCAACATTTTTAGCTCCCAAGAAAGGAGAGTGGCAAATGTGCACATATTCGAGAGCCATCAATAAGATTACCATCAGGTATAGGTTCCCATTTCCATGAATGCATGACATGATGGACTGCTTAAGTGGAGCAACGTATTTCTCGAAAATCGATCTGAAGAGTGGATACCACCAGATCCGAATCAGAGAGGGGGACGAATGGAAAACAACTTTCAAAACTAATGAAGGACTGTATGAGTGGTTGGTGATGTCATTCGGGTTAAGTAATGCCCCTAGTACCTTTATGCGCCTAATGAACGAAATGTTGAAAGAGTTCATTGGGAAGTTTGTGATTGTATATCTTGATGATATACTGATTTTCAACAAGACTAAAGAAGAACATTTTCGACATGTTCGGAGTGTGTTGGAGAAATTGCAGCAAAACAAGTTTCTGATAAATTTGAAAAAATGTTCTTTTTTTTAGAGGGAATTAGTTTATTTGGGCTTTGTGATTGCAAAAAATGAGCTGAAAATGGACCCAGAGAAAGTTGCAGCTATCGTTAGCTGGCCATCCCCAAAGAGCCTATTAGAGGTTCGTAGTTTTCATGGGTTGGTAAGTTTCTATCGTAAGTTCATAAGGAATTTTAGTGACATCTACGCACCTATGTTGGACACAATAAAAAAGGCAAGTCAGCCTTTCTATTGGATTGAAGCGACAGAAAAAAGCTTCCAGATCTTGAAGAAGAAGATCACTGAAAGACCGATTTTGAGGTTGCCTGATTTTAACAAACTGTTCTAAGTTCGTTGTGATGCCAGTCGTATAGCCATTGGGGCCGTACTCAACCAGGAAGACAAACTTGTTGCTTATTTCAGTGAAAAGTTGAATGAAAGCATGCAGAAGTACTCGTCTTATGACAAGGAGTTCTATGTTGTCATCCAAGCATTGAAGCATTGGAGACACTATTTGCTGGGTAATGATTTTTTTTTTGTTTTCTGATAATTCTGCATTGTAATACGTTATGCAGCAGCATAAGATGAAGCACAAGCATGCAAAGTTGGTTGAGTACTTGCAGAGCTTCACGTTCGTATTGAAGCATATTTGTGGACAAGCCAACAAGGTAGCAGATGCGTTGAGCAGGAGAGCACGATACAAGTGTTGGGTTTTGAACACCTGAAAGACTTGTATCAGACAGATGCGGATTTCAAGGAGGCTCATGAAGCCTGTGATAATCCTTTGTTGAGGAATAATAGTCCATGGTTGGACTATAACTTACAAGAGAAACTATTGTTTAAAGGAGGACAACGATGTATTCCCAACTGTTCGGTGAGAGAGAACATCATCCGGGAGAAGCACAACGAAGGTCTTGCTGGACATTTCGACATTGATAAGACCTTAGATCAGCTCAGTCACTTTTATTATTGGCCGAAGATGCGAAGGGATGTGCCGTGATTTGTAACCAGGTGTAAGGTTTTTCAGTTGGCGAAAGGACATAGTCAGAATACGGGACTCTACACACCACTGCCTATTCCGAGTAGACTGTGGGACTCAGTCAGCTTGGACTTTGTCTTGGGTCTGCCAAGAACACAGTGCAGTTATGACTCTGTGATGGTGGTAGTGGACCAGTTCTCGAAAATGGCACATTTCATTCCTCGTAGAAAAACTAGTGATGCCACTCACGTAGCACACTTGCTTTTCACGGAGATTGTCAGACTGTACGGTTTGCCTAAGTCCATTTTTTCTGACAGGGATGTGAAGTTCACAAGACATTTCTGGCACACCCTATGGAAGAATTTGGACACAGGGTTGAACTTCAGCTCCGCTTATCACCCATAGACTGATGGGCAGACAGAGGTGGTGAACAGGAGCTTGGGAAACCTGCTACAAAGCTTGATTGGAGAAAATTCATGAATGTGGGATCATGTACTTTCCCAGGAAGAATTCGCTTACAACGATTCGTCGAATCGAAGCACAGGATACAATCCTTTTCAGATCTTGTATGGCATGCATCCTCGCGGAGTGCATGACTTACAAGATCTGGGACAGTTGGAAAGAAGGAGTGCTGACAGGGAAGATTTCGCCAAAGAAATGAATGACCTACATGAGCAGGTAAAATCTAAGTTGCAGGACAACAGTCAGAGGGATAAACAGCAAGCAGATCTAAAACGGCGGGAGGTATAGTTTAATGTGGGAGATGATGTTCTCGCACATTTACGTAGAGAAAGGTTCCCTAAGGGTGAGTACAACAAATTGAAGTTTAAAAAAAATGGCCCTTGCCAAATTCTGCGTAAATTCTCTGTGAATGCCTATGAATTACATCTTCCCCCAGGAATAGGCATATCGCCTATCTTCAACATGGCAGATCTATTTCCATACATTGCCAGTCCTGAAGACGACAGTTCAACACGTCCAGAACGAGACACTAGACGAAAAGCGGTTCTTGGATGAGACAAATGCCTTCGTCTCAGCCCCTTGAGATCAAGAGAATTCTCGACACACAGGTGGCCAAGCGAACTCGCAGAAAAGAGTACCTTCAATAATTTGTCAAGTGGAAGAACTGTCCCATTGAGGACAATTTGTGGCTTGACGTGGCACAGATACAACGTGCAGGATATTCTGTTGAGGAGCTCATGGAACGGAGCCATGAATTTTTGTTACCCCGGGAGCCTGATGCAGGAGCATCCAACTCAGGGTGAACAAAAACGCAAGTGTTTGTCTCACAGTTTACAGGTTTACAGGTCATTGTACCTGAGTTTTCTTTAAATTTCCTTAGTTTCTAGCATTTAGGACTTAACGACAAGTTATGTTTTAATTTCATTATAATTTATTTTTAGTTACTGTTTTAAATTAAGTACAGAATTTAGGTGAATGAGAATTAACAGTTATCCAATGTAACTACATGTAACTGTTGACAATTTATAAAATTGTTCAACAAATCATACCAAAAGGGAAAAATGAGACATTTGTAGGGGGGATTCCATCATAGCAGAAAAACGAATAAAATCATACAATAGATTTTGAAAAATCATCTGAATCCATTCGTAGCTAAATACAATTTCTTTCTATTTCATAATAAATTGAATGCATTTACAAACAGTGGCAAGAACTGGCAGAATAAATTTTTTTTACAGGCATTTAAGAAACAACAGAATTAACGAAGCCAAGAACAGGTGGAAGTGACTACATCAAACATATGAACGAGGCTACAGACAAGTGTTGGGACATTCATTAACGACAGAGATCTACAATCATAGAAATACGCTGAGCATTGTGGCAAAGAAAATCACCAGAGTAGACAGAGGGTTTCACAACAAAATAATTCCATTATAGCAAAGAGAATGCATTAATCACAGGTATCATTCAAACTGAAACAATATACTTTCCTTTCGAGCATTATCCAAGTAATTTTATACAAATATCAAAATCGTTGCAGTCCAAAGATATAACCAAATACATTGCATGTTCGACTAAGGAACTGGTTTCGAAACCCTAGTATTGAAACCCTACAAACCAGTGGCGAATACCAAAACCTGAGTCTAAAAACCCTGACTGGAAATTTAAGAGCCACGACCGCATACAGGTCCAAACCACTTACAGACGGAAGAATACCCATAACAAACTACTAACAGAGAAATCAACACAGAAGACGACTCATAGGGGAGCCGAGGCTCATCCCCTTAAAACCCTAACTGCTAGTAAGTGACTACAGGAAAAGACCCTACCTGTTTGGGCCAGCAATAGCATATCTGAAGTCCACACCTGGAGCGCCCAACAAATCACTTGCAAGGACAACACCCCGATGTTAGAATTATGAGAAAATTAAAACCCTGAGACAGAGAAATGCACGGTGAGGGTTTGTAAGCCTATGCTTACTAGAAGAGTAGCGTCGAAGTGGAGGAAGGATTCGACCGGTTGCCAACCAACAAGGGAACCCTGCTCACAAAGGAGCAAGCCCCTTAGCATAACCAGAAAAAACCAACTGAATGGCTAAAGCAAGGAAAGAGGACTTACCACTATGTAGCCAACGAGTTAAGGTCGAATGCCGAGTCCCCTGATGGCTGCGACCTGACATACCCCAATCAAATAACCAGTTAAACAGCAGAGCACACACGACGAGAGGATAATACAATACAAAAACAAATGCATTCAGGAGATAGCAACCACAAATAGCACCCACAAAACCTTCAGGGCAGAGGAGCCCATTTGCAGATGACAGAGAACCAAGTCTCGAAACCCTCGAGCTCATTGACGGAGCGAGAAATATAAATAGAGCCATTACACCAACAGAACACAGCTAGCAGAGCAGAGCTATGGTTAAAGAATGCAAACAGCCCAATGAACAGAGGTTAGGCACATAAGGGCAGGATAGCGAATTCCGAGGACGGGACAGGTGTCCCGCTCACACCAACCACAAGTACTAGTAATTAATCGAACAATCAAAAATATCAACCACCAAATCACCGAGAGCTTGATAATTGCAATCACCATATTAATCATAACTTAACTATTGATTAATCGCGGGGTTTAAAAAGGGCTGGACCCATCAGATTTAGAAAGCCAACTTGATTCCAACCAGAACCAATCAACCTGGGCAATCTTGCTGCCTTTACCCAAAGCAATCGGTCTTTCTCTCATTATTTTATATATTGAGGCTTTGCTGAAAATATCCTACAAATTATGGCCTCTGTTGCAATCTTTTCTTTTATTTTTCAGCTAATATGAGGAATAAGATGTTAACAAAGTGGTCATTATTAAGTTATTAACAATTTTCTGGCCATTCAACAAATTCCATTAACTCTCTCTTTTGTGACCTTTCTAGCAATGAGATAACTCAAGGTGACTGTTGAGAGAACACAAAATGTTGGGGCTAATGAATAGCCTTGATGGATTTATCTAAAGAGACAGAAGCTTGATGATTGACAAATATTGATGGAGATACAAGCTGGAGCATCTGTAGACAGAGATTTGACTGCATTAATTAAGGGCCAAAGAAAAATGATGATAAAACATCTGATGAAAAAGGCCATTCAACCATGTTGCAGGCCTTTCCCAATCAAATATAACTATTTTGATTGGTGGCCTTCACCCATTCTATTCCTTCCCAAAGAGTGATTGCATTATAAAGGATATATCTTCTCATAACAAATCTTTTATTCTTTGGTCTTCCATTCTATATAGTAATAGGTTTCCCACTGGAGCTAGATTTTGGAACACTTGCCTTTGGAATGTTTCTGATATTTCCTTGGTTGATGCAATTCTGTATTTAGAATGACCTCAGTGCTTCTTGATAAACTCCTAAAAGGTTTAGGCCAGTAAAGTCCTGAGTTGCTTTATAGAACTTGCATGCAAAATCGTCTGACCTCAAATTTCAATGAAATATCATCTGTGGTAACTTTAGTCTTTGAGAGCTTCTGTTAGCTTTTCCAAAGTAATAGTAATAGGGGATTAATAAGCAGTGTTTGATCACTAGAAAATTTGGTTGGAACTACATCTTGACACATTTACATGCCCCTTTTTGTCTTTACCCTTATTTTTCATTTTATTAGTTTGAAAAGCCATCCTACAGTGCTAGACAAAGACATAAATATCCTACTAAGTAAATACCTTGGGAGGAATTTGCACTTAAGGACAATAAACAACGTAGATTTCCTACTAATTAGATACCTTAAGAAGAATTGCACAAAAGGATGACAAATGAGAAACAATAAAAAACAGCATATATATAAATTATAATCTGATGTAGGGGAATGGAATAGATCAATAGCCGCATGTTATTGTCCTCTTAATTGGAAATGAGAGTTCAGAGACAGCCAGGTTAACACCAAATGTGATGAAGCCTTAGTGGGGTCTGATAACAAGGTTATATTCATGGTATTTGGGATATATATTGTATTCAGCAGAAGAAGATGTTGAGTGCAACTAATTTCTCTAGAAATCCAAATTGATTACTGTGTTGTTCTACTATTTTGTGCACCTCCACTTCAATTTGACCCCGAGTTGTCCAATATGAACCTCCTCTCTTCATAATCCAGAGGATTCAGCCATCCACAGTCAAGAGTGTTGACATGTTTAGAGTTGAAGCAGTCCAACATACTGGCTCTGATAAGGATGATAATGTCATTAGTAAGAAATCAGGTTTACATTCTTGCTAGCTGGCTTTGAAGGGGCAGGGCCTCTGCCTAAAGCTTCAGCCAGTTCCATTTCACATCAATGATTAGGAACATAGCCTCTAAATGCAAAATATAGATAAAAACTTCAAAATAGCTCCAAGACCTGAGAATTTACAGACAACCACTCAGCCTCTAAGCTTAAGTCATTTATTCCAATGAGATTGTCTTTCCAATCATGATCAAACTGAATCAATGTCTACTGAATAAAATTTGGCAGGCTTGAAAGATAAGCATCTATTTTGGGGCCACCAATCTGTTTGAATCATTATAAAGATGAGCTAAATTATGCACTTATTTAGTGGCTAATCAAATTAACCACACATTTGCAAATTATGAGGCTATTTGGAGGAACTTGAAATCAGTGGGAAAAAAATAATAGCCATTGGAGGAAATGTTCTCTGAGCAGGAAGTTGAGACTGAACCACCAAACCAAGTTTCAATTAATCTTTAACCATCCAAAAGCTCCAGAAACTGGCGTCTCCTTTAAAACAGGAAAACATAAACCTCAACTCTGAGATTGGATCCTTGCCGAATCAGATTCAAGGTCTACTATTGCTGGTAATGCACTCAAGGATTTCAAAAAGAAAATATCAGAAGCTCTAAAAATCGATCAAGAGCATGTACAACAAATGGAAACCATGGTGCAGGAAGTTACATAATTAAATAAGAACTTGATGCTTGATAGAAAAAAACTGGAAGCAAGGTATCAAGAAATATGTCAATAGCTTGAAGCCTGTCATATGCTGAAAAGGCTACAGAAAGAGAACTCTGAGATGACAGATCAGATAAACAACCTTGTTTCAAAACTTGTAAGTAAAAGAGCATGCATTTCTAATCTTGAAGAGCTTTTACATTTCAAACAATAAATTTCAGGAAAAGGTTGGCAGGTTTGATGATGATATCCAAAAGCAGCACTTAGTAGCTTGAAAACAGAAAATATGAGGTCAAAGGCATAATACAAAAATTTGGTCAAAGAATATTGTTCTGTGCAAAACATCTACAAATTTAAATTTGTATATCTTCCTGCATATGGTTGTACTTCCAAAGCATCTAAACAACGTTGAATAATAATGAATTGAAGTTCACATGACGTTGGTCTTTGTATAAAATTAAGAAGATGCATAGCAACGAAATGAGGATGAGTTTGCGTGAAACAGAGATATTTTGTAGATTGTTTTTTGTGTTATTTTCATGGTCTCTATTTGCATAAACTTTTATCATTCTCGGTTATGTTTACAGATAAGATTTTGGTGCTAAAATTTCTTCGGCATATTATGGCTGATTTCGGAAGCTGAATTCTGACCAATGGCTTATTCTAAGCCTTCATCTAAGATCTACTTATCACTTCTATACTAAGGTCATAAATCATGTCTATCGTACATTTTTGAAGACTATTACAGACATCTTGCAAAATCTATTTGAGGTTTGATTACTATAGTGTATGGGAGTTTTTTAACACACAAATCTAAGCTCCTCATAGGTATATTCTAATCTGTTTTAATAAGACTTTGTTGACCTGGACTGGTGTAAGGGTATACATCCCTATGTTGTTTTCAACATTCTGAGAACCTTAAGAGGAGAACGCATTGAAGAAATTTCCTCAAGGGCATCTCAGTACTGACATGTGCATCAATTGTTTCTGATATTTTTACACAGCCAAAATTGTGATACCAAAGAACAAATTTAAGGACATTGTCAATGGTACTTTCAAAAATCCCAAGCAGCTAGAAATTCTGAAGTCATCTACAGGTACATCAATAGTATAACATATAAGGTACATGAATGGTTATTATATAAATTAGAAGCCCTTCAGGTTGAAGCTTCGAAACACTTCAGGCTGACAAGGTCACCCTAAATTTACACCCTCATTCAATATGTTGATTCACACCATCATTGAAATTTTCTGCAAATTCGCCAATCTTTCTGGCCTCATCGGTCGAGCCAAAACTCCTGCCATTTTTTTCTAGTGGAAAGATAAGACGAACAAGGGAGTGTGCTTACTTGAATATGGAAACATCACAATCCATGCGAGATTCCTAGAGATGGATAACCCAGCTAGTGCTAGTGGTTGCCCTCTTCGTCATCCTTCCTAGCAAAGAGAAAGTTAGAAATAATTAATTCCTACTTGTCTATAGTTGTAATTCTCCATTTGAGGAGTTTGTTCCTACATAATAGGAATTAGCTAGAATATAGTTTCTCCTAGTTTAGTGTGTGGTTGAGAGAATCTCTCAACCACACTACTGTACGTCTAAGATAGAATTCCTATCTTGAGACTTTTGCTTGTATAAATATGTGTGTAATTTCTGATTCAATATATAGAATACATAAAGTTTGTTGTGTGCTATTTTATCTTGGTATCGGAGCTTCAGAGCCCGTAAGGGCCTCTGGTCCTTCCTGGGCATAGGAAAATAAATGTATGTAGTTATAAAGTTTGTTTTATCAAATTTTTTGTTTGTCCTCCTTGTACAAAGCTGGAGTGTTGTTGGTAAAAGCTCTAGAAGGCTATGATAGAGATATGAAAGCTGGTTTTGATGGGCGTGAGCTCTCATCGATGACACTGTCAAATGGAGCCGTCGTTCTGTCAAAAAGATTGCAGATCCGCGCACAGAAGGATCCTATGCTGAATGCTGGTGTGTCTGATCAGTGCGTGGAGGCCCAGATTCTGGAAGCCGTGGGCGTGGAATTTCCAGCACGAATTTCAATATGGAATTTCACCATTATTTGCCAAATTTGATCTATATCGTTTGCATCCATGGAGGTTTCCAGCGCTCTAAGTTTCCATTTAATTTTGATTGCAGTTATCTGCACAGCTATATCTTCTACAGTTTACGCAGACATTTATAGTGATATCGATGTAACATGGGGTGATAACAACGCTTGGGTATTGAACAATGGCCAGGAATTGCAGCTTGCGCTCACCAATTATTCTGGTTCGGGATTTTAATCGTATAAGGAGTTTTTTGTTTGGAAGCGTTGATATCTCTTTGAAACTGATTTCATGTTTCCTCGAGTCGTTTTCTTCATTTTCTTTGTATTGAATGCATTGATCTGGGGTGAGAAATCTTCTGGTGCTGTATCTTTTGGGCCTATGTTTGCTTTGGTTTTTTTTATGGTTTGGAATTTCCGTGCCCTTGGTTTGGAATCTCCACCACCAGGAACTCTGAGATTCATAACCAGATCATTTGCATTAAAGGGGATTTGGTATTGTCGAACATATGGGTGACGGAGATTGCGAGTGCAGGCCTCTCGGCTTCCTGCTGGGACTTTTTTTTTTTGCTCTTCTTGCGTTCTTGGATTTCATTAGTTGGTATCCTCGTCTGGATCGTTGGGATATTGCTCAAGTTGCATACGCCCATGTTGCATCCGTGTTACAGTTTTGGTGGAAGTTGCCTTGGAGTTTATCAAAGCTCCTCTGCTTGTAATTAAGTGGTTTACTTCTCAGAACCATATTAAACAAGCTCCTGATTCAGAACCACCAGAGTTTGGTGCTGCTGCTGATGGTGATGCAGATCGTAATATGATTCTTGGCAAGAGGTTTTTTATGACTCCATCAGATTCTGTTGCCATCATTGCCGCAAATGCAGTTGAAGCCATTCCATACATCAGCTCTGGATTGAAAGGTGTTGCAAGAAGCATGCCCACATCAGCTGCACTTGACGTAGTTGCAAAAAGTCTTAATCTTGGGTTTTTTGAGGTGCCCACTGGCTAGAAGTTTTTTGGAAATTTAATGGATGCTGGAATGTGTTCTGTTTGTGGTCGGCACTGGTTCTGACCATATCCGAGAGAAGGATGGAGTCTGGGCAGTTTTAGCATGGCTTTCGATTCTAGCTTACAAAAATAAGGATAACGTCGATGGCGGGAAGCTTGTCACTGTAGAGGACATAGTCCGTAATCATTGGGCTTCTTATGGTCGCCACTATTATACACACTATGACTATGAAAATGTTGATGCAGGTGCTGCCAAGGAGCTCATGGCACATTTGATTAAGCTGCAGTCTGCTCTTTCAGAAGTTAACAAATTAATTAAAGAAGTGAGGCCAGATGTTTCTGATGTTAATGTGAATGACGCTGCACAGGCACTGGGGTTGCTGCAATATTGAAAAAGACTGGAAGTGGTAATGTGAATGGTTTGTGTGGCCATTTTGTTGAAGACTGCTTGGGTGTTGAAGCTGCTCGATATATAGAGAAGTTTATGCTATTGTCGAAATGTATTTTTTTTTTAATTCTCTGATGATGTTGCAATATATTGATTAACTGTCATGACAATGAAAGTGGTTGTAATTTCAGTGACATTAGTATGACCAACTATTGTCACAATTTTGAGTGTGTGTTGGAACTGGTCATTCCAGCAATAAGCAAATTTGCAGGGTATGATGAACACATGACAGTGAAAACGACATCAATTGGAGCTACATCAGAGATTGGAGGATGATCGAGATCGTGTTGCAGATTGTCAGCAAGCATGAGGAAGCATGCTTGAGAGCAGTGACTAGCCTTGATACTGTGAGTAGGGGAAGTGGCATTATGTTGCGATGCCAGGAGAATTGGATACTGAAACGCGACGGAGGATTGGACCATGGAGTCCTGGATTAATGTTCTTGAAGGGAAATTTGTGTTCTCTTCGTATGGTTGTGTGCCTATGTCTGGATCATCAGTGTTTGAATGCACTGGATTGAGTCGAGGTGAAAAGTCGTCAATACGTTTCTTTATCAGTAGACCCGTCACATGTATCGTTGGTGAAAAATGGCTGCTGGTATGTTTGGAAAATAATCATCTATGGGCAGAGATAGAGGAATTAATGTGAAGAGTTTAATTTGTATTTTCTTGGAATCATGTTTAAATATTATTGAGCCTTATTGAGCCTAGCTAACTCAATGTAGGCAAAGTTATTTTGTTAGAATTTGCAACTCTAACGAATGACAGGTTAAGCATGGAATTCCAAGAAGTTATTTGAACCGATAAGGATGCCCAAGATGTAGGAGAAGATGAGGTAATGAAGCAGCAACAACGTTTATGGTGGACAACAAAGTAGATGTTTGTTTGAGTTAGTGTGGTTTGTGGACTAGACTCCCTAGCGTGTTATAAGCAAGTTGGTTGTTATATGTACCCAGAAACTCCAAATGTTGAATGAAATGTAAGCCTTTTTTAAAGGTATTTGAAAGTTCGTAGTGATCTTAAAACCACTTTGTAATGGTTTATGGTCAGCCTGAAACCATCTTTTGTCACTATAAAGTGATGGTTTGTGGTGAGCCAGAAACCACATATAGAGCCTTAGTGGCTATAGGATTTGCCCGGTGGTGGCACATTTAAGTTCCGGATTTGCCCGGTGGTGGCAGATCGGACTTGCCCGGTGGTGGCATATTGAAGTTGGCGGATTTGCCCGGTGGTGGCATATTGCCTGAGTGGCTAACGTGTACACGAGAGCTTTGTGCTCATAGGAGCAGGTGGACTGCAGTAACACATGGCTCACGGTCTCAGATATTGGTGTGTCTAAGCACAAGAGGGTCGGCGCACTTTTCTATCTAACAGTTGCGTCGAAAGGCGCAATCAGCGCAGCTGTTTGCGATTGTTATTTGGACATGAATATTTGGCTTAGAAAGGCACTGATCTCTCTTTGTCTTTGGAGGTTCTGCACATGCAATTCGCCTGATAGTGGTGGATTTGTAGGTACATATATGCAGTGATAATGGTCGACAGAATCATGTATGCGAAGGACATCCTACAGGACTAGCGGTTGCAGCGGTTGGTACCCATGCATTCCGGTGGATGGTTGCTCTTTTGTATGGACGTCGACATATTCTTTGTTATGTTTGACCACAACCAGACTTTGTGAATCACTATCATGACAAGTAGTCATTAAGGGGGGGAGTTAGAAATAATTAATTCCTACTTGTCTATAGTTGTAATTCTCCATTTGAGAAGTTTGTTCCTACATAATAGGAATTAGCTAGAATATAGTTTCTCCTAGTTTAGTGTGTGGTTGAGAGAATCTCTCAACCACACTACTGTACGTCTAAGATAGAATTCCTATCTTGAGACTTTTGCTTGTATAAATATGTGTGTAATTTCTGATTCAATATATAGAATACATAAAGTTTGCTGTGTGCTATTTTATCTGAGAATTGGAGCACAATGCTCTTCCTTCTCTTCTATCATCCTTCTTACTAGGGCCTATACTCCTCTTATTTTAGCTGTAGATATTTGCGACAGATTAGAGCTCATCGAGCCATGACAAAGTCACAATGAGGAAAGTACAGAACCAAGAATGGTTCAAGGTGTGAAGCTAGAGGAAGAAGCCAAAGAGGCACAAATTTGCTTGTACATGTCAAAATGGCATCTACAATGAGCTACCAATCATGTTCTCTGTCTCTCAAGCTCACTTCCGAAAGTCGTCCCTTCCCTTCAACACGGAAGGGGTCCAAAAACCACAACAAAAAGGGCAATCACAGTTGATCCGTTTTGTAATGGGAAAAAGTCTTACTCGCGCTCTCTTCTTTTCCTTTTTTCAGTTAATTTAGCCAATTAGAACATTAAATTAGAACAGGTCTAATTCCGCCAATTTTTCCAATTCCACCAATTTGGCGAATGTGCTGTGTGCAGAGGATCGAAGAGTTATTTTTCCCAATGACCCCTGATCCCCGAATAGTTTACATCTAGTAAAAAATATCAAGAAGCACCCGTTTATGACACCCCTAATACAAATGAAGAAGGTAGAATCGCCTCTCTTCTTAGGCCGAGTCCTTGCTCTCGCCTCCGCCTAGATGGATGGAAGGCGGGAAGGTTTGCTTACTTAGCCTGCAAGCTTGATAGAGGGTTGTAACACTCAATTCCTTTTGTAATCGCTTGAACCATTGGTTGTTTTCATTGCTTATGGTGGAGTCTTAGGGAAACATTGAAGCATCACTAGAGGAGTGGGCACGTTTGGGAAGGAAGACATTCCTTATTGGGTTGCCAGGCCAAATTTATTGTGGAGAATAACGGGGATACATGTTGGCAATAACCAGAGTGAGGTAAAGCACTGGAAAGCACTTGAACTCCAATGACAAGCTTAGCTGGGTTTATTCTAAAGTCGTAAAGAAATACCCATTCTGTTAGGGTGAAAGAGTGAGGTTATCACGTACCAGAAAGATTATTACAATATTTTCATAAGATCAGATAAGTCTACCTATAACGTTAACGGGCCTTCCCATGCGTGCCTTATGTACGTTAAGGGTCTTGCCATCCCGTAACGTGGCTGGCTTAACGTGCCCCAGCCAGGCAGCTATCTGAAAGTTCTAGATGTTGAGGTCGTGTAGAAAAGTTCTAAGGGAAGGCAACACTCCTTGAAGATGCGTGTAACAAAGTTCCGAGTGGTGTGAAAGTTCTAGATGTTGAGGTCGTGTAGAAAAGTGCTTAGGGGAGGCAACACCCCTGAAGACGTGTGTAACAAAGTTCTTGGTGGGTGTGTAACAGAGGTTAATGGTTGAAGAGAACTTTGGATAAAAATATTTGCCATCTTTTAAAGAAGCTTTAAGAAAACCTTAATCCTTCTATCCGTAAAGTTTGGCTTAAAAACCCTTTGCCATCCCTCAAACTTTGGTTATCACTAAAATTCTTAAAATAGCAGGTTTAAAATAAACCCTTACAATAAGAGGTTGAATGCCAAACATTGTTTAAAATTTAAGTGCACATGGTTTGGGAATTCAAACTTTGTTTAAAAACTAAAAACTCATTAAAATTATGAAGTCAAACCATGACTAATAGTAGGTCAACGATCAATCGATCGCTAGAGTTCTGCTAGGCAGGAACTAATAAGACCTCGAAGGAACTAATATGAACCAAATGCTAGCAGCAAAGCACAAAAAAAATACAACAGAAACTCGGCAATAATTATTTCGAAGGAAATATGTTACGAACCCGTCTTAAAATAGCGAAAAAAAAACAATAATCAGCGTTTTCAAAGAGAAAAGGTTCATATCATAGTACAACACAGGAATTATAAATATTCTCCTTATAACCATAACATGATAGTACTCCCGACATGAGTGTTTTCCATAGGCTATTCAATGTAAAATACCAACAAAATTACATGCAATAATTTTATTAATCTGTTTAACAGTAATAAGGAAGTCTGTCATTCTAATTCGAGAGGAAAATTTCATGAATACACCTTCGGGTATCAAACTTATTATAAAACACTAGAATAGAAACCCTAGTCAAATAAAATTTCAACACACCTAGAAGAAAAACAAGGGAATAATGTTAAAATGGAACTTGATTAAGAAAACAATGAAAACAATGAATCCTTGAATTGATTGTGGATGGTCATAATAAAAACTCTCCCGTGCAATGAATAGAGAATTGAAAATTGGAAAACGTTGCAATTGAACAAAAATAATTCATATGAATAATAAAGATTAAAGGAATTACTTCAATGGTTCCTTTTTCGTTGGTAGCCACGAAATAAAAATTGGAAAACAACTAGGTTAAATACTTGTGGGTTGCAATTGAACAAAAGTCATTCATATGAATAATAAAGAGAGGAGGAATTACCTCGATGGTTCCTTTTTCGTTGGTAGCCACCAACGACGTTCCTGAAAACAAAACCCAATAATTAGATTATCACACAAGACAAAATTAAAACCAAGTAGAATTGCAAACTAAAAATAAATTGAGTCTTACCATTGTTAAGGAGACTCAGAGCAATTTTTCCTATGACCTATTAAGCTTTGTCATCATTTTGGCAGACTTGTTTGGAAAAAACAAAAAACAAGTTAGAGTTAGAGATACCTTCCATAAACCCTGATATCAAACCCAGAAAACTCTAGAAAAATAGAGCAAATGAGTCAAGAGACCAATAACTATATAAACATAGAAAATTTGCATGTATACCAAAAAAAAAGGGCCTCCTCATATGATTTTGACCAATTATCTCACTAAGTGATGAATAGAGTGTTGGGTAGAACATTCTAGGATTAACATAATAGGTTTTTTGTCGAGTAGTTGTCGAGGAAAACTCGGCCAAGGGAAACAATGAAAATGAGCAGTGTGTGATGCAAGGTTTGGAGGGTGGTCACTGTCTAACCACCCCTCCTTCAAAACCCACCGTTCATTAAACCCTAATAAACGAGGATTGTTGATCTAAACTCTCGTGCTAATCGAGACATGAAACTCACCAAATGAATTCCAGCTGGAAAGAATACGAGATAATTCGAAGTTCAAATATTAATAAAGTCTCGTTTTATACCATACTCATTTATGTGACAAATTAAAATATAAACATTATACTATATACCCTTGAGAATTATATTACAGCTTAAAAGGAGTCCGCGCACATATAGACGAGATCATAAACCCTCGACTAGTAGATTGATATCAGAGTCAGCATCAAGACAATCCCTCAATTTTGACGGTAGAAGCCTAATTACAACATAGCTATGCTAGGCGTTAGATCATAAATATGTAATTAGAACTTGGTACATGGGCATCAGATTTTTTTTATCTTTCATTTTTAATTGTACAAAGGTAATCATGAGAAAATAAGAGGTTAAAAATAAATAAATTAAATAACATTATTAAAAATTGACAAAATTTAATTTGTCAAACTATATAAGAGACTGCAAATTTTTTTGGTCAAAAGAAATTAATAGGAGATCAAACTAATAATGGAACACAATGTATCCTACTTACCATAGGTATAGTAATACAATTATTACTAAAATTTTAATATTTAATTAGTTAAAAATAATTTTATATAAAAAATAAATTAAATACTTGCTACACTTTTCAAAGCATCCAAAAAAAAATCATCACATTATTAAATTACTCTAAATAAAATTTTTAAGATAAAAAATAAATTCCTATTGAATCTAGTAAAAAACACTACAATTTTATTAGCTTATTATTAGATTATTACATTAATATAACTCTTCACTCCAACAAAATAATTACTTATTTACGAATATATTGAAATGGACAAATTTCAACATAGAACACGAGATTTTTCCGATACGACACTCCTTTGAACATAATAATATCGATTCTATCACATGAATATGAATTTTAGTTCTCATATCGCCTTGACCCTCGCCTTGACCCTCTTGAGCATTATAGGATTGACGCTCTTGAGCATTATAGCACTTGTACTTGTGTACGCACACTATATATTATTTTTGTCCTCTCAAGCTTATAGGCAAACCTTATTTTCCAGTCTATTGGCCCATTAATGCGTTTAAGAGTACCAATATCCATGTCATGGGACATGGCATAGCATCGATCATCATCAATACCTCGGAGACTACATCTCCCCCATTTTCCGGCAGCTCTGACTCCGGAGTGTGAACCCAACTGGCGGACAGGACAGGCGGGACTCACGGATCTGAACTCAATTGGTGGATATGACAACCCCCACTCTACGTATTGAATGCGGTAGGATTTCAAATTTTATATCGCGCCCATTATTTCAAACTGGAGTTGTGCGCCAAATTTTTGAAATGAAATCTGGTTAATACAATTTTATCCCACCTGCTGTACAATATTTGCATGAGAAATGCATCGACGGAAGGAAGGAATTCCATGGAACCCATGCCAGCAACGGACTCTGGAATTTGGTGCTTCAACAACCTTTTCAATGCCAAAGAGAGCGAATATTAGGACCATAGCATGTGCAATTACCACGAAAAATGTGGATGTGTTGGTTGTCCTCATTGCCATTGTCGTTACTTGTTATGAAACTGGACAAAATCAATCAAAATATAAATCTCGGTGAACAGAGCGAAGTAGCCAAATCCACGCGCTAAACTACAATAACCTATGGGACACAAATGCCTCAATTGGTTGCCCTCTCCAATGCGGAGATACTAATACAACAAACACCAAACATGCAGAAAGCATGTCACTTTGGTTTTTAACTATAGCGGGATTAATGTGGGATTCTTCATTTGATTTGGGAATGAACTGTGCGCTTGGCCTTGGTGATCTTATCCACAGAACTAAAATCATGTTTTTGGTATATTTTTATCAGATTTCCTGGGCTATATGATTAATGGTGTGTTCTTTTGCAGGGGCGTCATGGCCCATATATACGTTTGATAGTAAGAAAGAAAAAAAAAGTGTCCAAATATAAACAACATGCAATGAACATGAATTACACTGATTGAAAGGCACATGACACAATTTTTATATGGAAATTTTGATGCACAAAATACACGTCGAGAACATCACTCAGATCACAAGAATCTCGTCTAGATCTCAAATTCGAAGCCGAGTTTATTGTTGATTGCACAAATTGGTGGGTTTTAGAACTAATTCTATTTCAGAAAGATTGCAAGAGATTCATTGCAGCGAAACAAGTAATCCATAACGTGTATAGTTTAAACGAGACTTGCACCCAAAAACACCAAAATTTCTGGATAAAAAACCACGAATTTCCAAGAAACCCTCCAAATGTAAAACCAATTCTAAATCTCGGTTTTTGTTTAGCTATTTTGATTTAATGGATCGATATTTGACATTGCTTGTTTTTGGTTGCAGGTGTGCTTCAGATTAAAGGTCATGCCTAATCCATTCAATAGAGAGCTACTGGGGATCATCTTTTCATTGTATTTCAATGTGGCAACCTTAGATTGAAGGGGAGAAGATTTTGCCAATGAAGAAGGCCAATAAGAGAATTGAAGGGAAATATTATAAAAGGAGAAGATATGATCCAAGAGGCGGAGAGACTGGGAGAGTCCACAGAGAAAAAAATGCTACATACCAGATTGCATTTCGATGCACTATTATAGAGGGTAGAGTCTTTATTCAAGTCTTAAATTTTGTAAGGAAGTGTTTGAAATTATTTCCAAAACACTTTTTCTGAAGGAGTTTGAGATCTGAAAATTGAAATGTACTAAGGCAATTAATCTAAATATAAGTCTCATTTTTCTTGTATTTTTGTAAGAAATTTCTGAGTGTGTCTTACTTTTATGTGTCTTAAACGAGTTTTGATTCAATTATGTACAAATTTGCATATAAATAGTTAAATGAAGCATTATTGTTGATTTTAATTATTATATGTTGATTTTGGTTTTATAAAAGTTATCTTTGCAGGTCCAGATATAATTTTAGCAGCCTTGGAAATGTGTTCATCAAGAATTATTTGTAGATATTAATTACTATTTATTTGTCTTTTGCAAATTATTTCTTCTACTTTATGTAAACCTTGTATTGAACTCATTATAAATAATTAGCCTTATGTATGTGAATGAAGTTATTTTTTTAGCTATTTATCAAGATTATTTCATTAGCATTTATACTTTAACCATTTCTAAATCTTCTAACTACTTTGAGGTTTACAAATGAAGTTTGAGTCCCATCTTCTTTTCATTATATACTTTTTTCTTGATTAAGAGTAAGGTTACCCTTCTCTTAATCAAGATAGGTTAGGTTTTATTTTTTTAACTTTCATCATAGCATAGGCCACATTTGTATCGTTATTGCATTTCCATTTTCATAAAGTCCTCTTTCGTAGTGGCATCTTGGGTTTGATTGAACCAACAAATCTATCAATTCCCTTGATTGATCTAAAATCTTCTTCTTAACCATTAAGATCAACCAACATGAATTATATATGTTTATATTAACAATGTTTAACATAATTAGACATTTTTGTTAACATTCAATTGTATAATAATTTTAATTTTAATTAGAACTAAGAGCATAAACACTTATGTAGATTCATATTAGATAATAATGATATATAACTTATTGATAGAAACATTAGTTTAATTTAATAATATTTATGTATTGTATTAGTAGTGTAGAATAATATTAGTATAGTGTTATGCATCACATATTTTATTAGATTTAATAATACTACATAATCAAATATATATAATATAGTTAGTTACTATTATATTATAAATAATATTAGGTCTATATAATATCAAGTAATATTAACATAAGCTTATTTAGGATATACTAATAATTATATAGGTAATACTAAAATGATCATATAGGATACATTAATATAGGTATAACATAGGAGATAAATTATAACATAACATGATTTTTCATTGAGCATTAAAACCTATTTAACATAGTACCTTGTAGGCTTAACAATTAATATTACATATAGGTTAGCACATTAGGATTAGGTTAGAATAACACTTAGTTTAGGCTAGGTTAAAAATAGGCTGGTCTTAGGTGGTAGGGTAACTGGACCAATAGATCCAATCAGAACCATAATCTCAAATGGAAAATGGTCTGATTTGGGTCCTTGACTGGGTGATCTCCTTTGATGTTGATGAGGTCATTTTTTCTCATAAATAGTAAACTACAACAAATCTCCCCAATAATGGTTTCAAGACCTATGATTTATGATCCTCGTGAATGTGCTTGGGGCATTGGTAAACCCAAATGGCATAATCAACCACTCAAACAATCCATCCTTTCTCTTGAAAGGAGTCTTACACTCATCACCTTCCCTAATCTAGATTTGATGATAATCACTCTTCAAGTATAACTTTATGAAATATGCAACCCCATCAAAAAACCATAATATCCTCCATCCTTACAAAAGGAAATCGATACTTGATGGTTATTCTATTAGTGGCTCTAGAATATGTACACATCCTCCATTCACATGTATTCTTTGGAGTCAATATTGTGGGTACATCACATAGACTCAAAATTTATCTTATCAATCCTCTATCAAGCAACTCATGTACTTGCTTAATTACTTCCTCATTTTCTACTGGAGTCATCCTGTAAAGTGCCTTGTTTGGTAAGCTCAATCTAGGATTCAAGTCAATCTAATGAGGAATACTTCTCATGGGAGGCAATCCCTTTGGCAATTAATCAACAAAAATCTCCTTGAATTCATCTAAGAAGGGTTTAATTTATGTCAAAATGGTTTCTAATTTCACTTCCTCTAGTAAAACCTTTAGAATTACTGCTAAACAAATTTTTTCCTTTTGTTCCTGATGTACAAACTCCTTGGATGAACACAACATGACATTTTTGTTACATGCACTAGTACTTCCACAACTTGTTGTTACAACTGTATTTTCTAGCGTTGGGGTGAGTTTGTACCATTGTCCATATTTCCTGAACTCATATGTATTCTCTTGGCCATCATGGTGAACTTATCTGTAAAACAACCACCATATTTCAAAAAGTATGTGCCATGCATCCATATCAACTACATCACACAATAATTTCTCCTCAAGACTGCTAATTTGAAAATTCAACAAGCATTGCTCAGTCATAGCTACTTGTTGCTCCTTTTGTAACCATGAGACTCTATAAGGATTTGGATGGGCTAAAATCTTGAGTTTCAACCTTTCCATGACTTCAGTGGACACTAAATTCTCAGTACTTCCACCATATATAACCAAGTTACAACACTTTCCTTGGATCTTACATTTAGTTTTGAAAACTTTCCTTCTTTGATATGGTTCTTCCACTATCTTATTCTTAGGCTTGAGGATTACTTTGTGAAACGTCAATTTTTCTCCCTATTTTTGTTGAAGCACAATGAAATTTTCTCTCGCAATAGAAGCTTCAACAACTTGTGTAGCTTGTGTTATGGCTTCACCTTTTCTCCCTAAGTTTTGTCCCTTCATGCACTCGAATTTCTTCTTTCCTTGAACTCCATAGTGATAACAAGTAGTTACATACCTTCCCTTTCCTCTTCAGAGACTTCCTCTGCCTCTTCCAACACTATTTCAACCTCTACCATCTTGACCTATGGTGTATTCTTCTTCCTTTTCACTGCCTCTATCAATCCCCTCCTTACCTATACCTCTAAAACCTTTTCCTTTTCCTTTCGACTATGTTTTATTATTCAATTTTTCCTCTACTTTCAAGGTAATGTGGTAGGCTTCATCAATAATTTGGAAATAATGTGTACTCATTTCGTCTTGAATCAAGTATTTCAGTCCATTCACATACCTTGCGACTCTATGGAATATTGATTCCTTTATACCTGATTGAAGGGATAGTCTAAAAAACTCTTCGATGTACTCATGAAAAAATGTCTCCTTTTGTCTTAGATTATGGACTTGTACATACAAATTAAGCTAGTGATCAACAAGCATAAATGTCTCCTTGATCCTCGTGACAATATTTTCCAAGTCTTGATATTTTATAGTTGATTATTTACTCTGACTTTTTGCAGCATATCACACCACAATGCAGCATGACCCTTCAACTTCGTCATGGAATTTTTTTACCCGATTTGGATCCTAAAAATTTTCATACTTGAAGTATATTTTGGGTTCTCCAATTCAATCGATGAGCACATCAACTCTCAAATTTCCATCATAACATGATGTTATGCAGGTAAATCCCCTCTGCAGACAGAGGCGATCCCTCTAGCCATGGAGTGGGTCTAGCAACAAGGGAACAAGATGGACTTTCAGACTCCTAGCTTATAAATGAAAACGAGTTGGGATAGATAGCCTACCTTGGTCCAATGCCTTTGTTGAAGTTTGCAGCAACGAACCATTGATCTTTATCTTCACACGTCACAGTCCTTCAGTGATAATGTCCGTGTACCTACACAAGGATCAAGTGAACGGTGACAACATACGAAAACATATTTTAATTCACAGTTATTCGATTGGTCAAGGAGAATCAAACATTTGCATATGATCGAACACAAAATTGGAACCAAAAAACCAGTCATGTATTAATGATAGCGAAAAGAAGTTTACAACCTTAATGCCTTGACGTTGCATCCTCCTTCGACGGGTTCAGTCAAACGAATCTCAAGCATTCGTCGGGGATCGGACTTGGTGAGGAAATGGGCCTAAACTCTCTCTCGACAATGGATTCCTCTCTACCTTGTTCTTCACATCAGCTATAGTAAGGATTGTTCAGCGAGCTAAAACCATGTGAGAAGGATGTATTTATAGGAGAGGAGGAGGTGGTTTGGGATCCCTCATAAGGTGGAAGAGAGGTCCTATCCCTTTGGGGAGTTGCACAAATATAGGAAACAAGAAGCCAAAGGGAGGATTTCGACGTTATTCATTCGAACGAACCATGATGACTCTGCTCACGAAGTAGTTAGGAATGGAAACTTCGCTTTTATTTTTAAAAACATTCCAAAAACAGCTCAACGCAGGTAAGACACTGAGACAGAGTGCTAATGAGATGAAACGTGTGAACTCATCAACTCATGAGAAATTGAGATCCATAATACCTACAAATTTGGAGCAAGCAAATGCATTGAACAGATTGGTAGACAACGCATGTCAAGAATACAATAGAATGTTTTTCAATTCCATGTGGTTAATTCCATTCCAGGATCAATGTTTAATTAATAAAATATTATTTAAAATCTTAGAAGTTTAATCAGCCATGTGATTTATTTATTCAATAACAAGGATAAGAAACTCAATATTTCTACAAATAGATGATAGTAGGATGAAGTTTACATAGAAGGAAAAAGTATTTACATAAATATATAGTAAGGTAAGAAAAAAATAAAAGAAAATGGAAAATCATAGTGGAATAAGAATGTTTACCATTTTCTAATTTCTTTTTTTCTTTTAAAAGTCTAAAAACTAAGAAAATGTGAAAGGGAAGGTAGGAAAACACAAAAGAAAATCATACTGGAATAAGAAAGCTTACCATTTTCTAATTTCATTTTCGCTTTCAAAGGATTTTGAGGCCTATGTTCTTGAGGTACTGTGCCTGTACACAATCCTCGTCCACCGATTTAGGCTTGAACAACATCACTTGATCATGCAGATGGTGGTGCAGACCCCCAAAGTACTTTAGGAGCACATATGGGTTCTTTGGATAAATACCCAACATTACAACCATCTTTTTTAATTGTGTGGTGTACTCCTACATGCTTTGGCCCTTCTTTTTCCTCAAGTAATGCTACCAGATCCACTGGTCCTCCACATACCTAATGGGATAAAACTATGAATTAATGATATTTTTGAAATCTTCCCACTTAGTCACTGGATTTTTTCCCTCCAACCTTCGGGTTTCTGTGTGGCTTTCCCACTAAGTAGTGCACGACCCTCCAATTTCAGTCATGCAAATGAGATTTTTGTCCTTCCTCAATCGGATGGACGTTAAAATAAAATTCTAGTTCTAGTTGATGCAACTAATGGCTCAGATTCAAGGCACAGATCTCGTCTTGGTATGGCATGATATTGAATTTGTTTCCACTTTAAACAAGGACTGATTCATGACACTCAAACCAGGTTGATATTTTTCGGAGTCTCTCTTCGACTAGTTCTCTATTTCTCCCTAATATTCTGATCCCCATTCAGATTTTTCCTGTGCATTTGAACCCCCATCTTCTCCTAATATCCCCAACTTTCTATTTAGGGCTGCCATGAGGAGGGTCACATTTCGATTGAAATCTATGACTTTTTGTTCCAACGGTGTAAACCTCACCTCTACAGGATCACGAGGTTCGTTTACAGATTTGTCGGCCATGATTAGGGTTTTACGATTTTCTTTGAAATATTTTAGCGTAAGAAGTCACGCCTTGGCTGCTTAAGGAGTGAGCCTTACACATCATAGTTAATTTACAATTTTAAAGGGGTTGTTTAAGTGGTGGGATGGATTTCTCAAATCTTTTGAAATTATTTTACCTTCTTTAGGACATTCATGCATTTGACAAGCTGTGGCAAGTATAAATTGTGTGGGTAAAAGGTAGTATAGGGAGCAGAGTACACAAATGGAAGAAAGATGAATAACTGGTACCGGTTTCAGGAAATATTCCTATCCTAAATCAGTCACCCAACTATGATGATGATATTTAACACAAATTCGGTTTATGTTAAGAAAACAACACTAGAAAATAGATTGCATGCATAAATTCTTCCAAAAATCCTTTATGAAACCTTCACTGACATGTTCTATTACACACATATAACTTGTAGAAAATTGAAAGTAGATAATTTACTGTTAAATCCTTTAACAACTTCTCACTCACACTTCACTAGTTGCTGCAATTTATATTTTAGAAGAAATTAACAAAGAAAATATACACACCACACATTAGATGTTCCTTGAATCACAAAATCCTCCAACATGAAGCAAAAAGTTTCTTTCTATTATTTATAGTCTTCAGGTAGACTAACATCCAACCCACACTGGTTATAGTATTTACAAGTGATCTATATAGCAAGAGATGAACCAAATCCATCTCTTCTAAAAAGAAGGAAACATTAATTCTAACATAACATGTGTCAAAATATGTTACATCCTTATCTCCTCGAAATCTAACAGAAAGGACAAATGGAGAAAGATGAAGAGAAGAATTCTGGGCTAGAATGTTGAGTGTAATGTCATGCTACCCCTTTTTCTGCTGAATTTTCTCCTTGTGTCTTGGATCTTTAATAACCATGTAGCCCCCTGCTTGCTGATATATATCGAAAATATCATGTGCTTGAGGCGAAAATGACCATGACTGAACCAAATAACAACTAACTGACATTAAGGGTCTGCTCCTCGAATTTGGCAATGTGCTGGCCTAGTTGATGATGTGTCTAGGGTTGATGATATGGAAGCTAATCATCCTCTTTACTAAGTGTTTTTCCCATCAAAATCTTCATTGATACTCTTTGATTTGCTCCAGGTGTTTGATGTACTTCAAAAATTTAATAAATATTGATAATCTTCAGTTTGCGGCATGTATATGCATAACCATATAATCAGTCACTGCATTAAACCATCTCGCATGGCTAGTGTTAGGAGCGAAGGACATAAGGAAACAACAAAATGAATTGCAATTTGTGATTGCGCGGTAACTGACGTGGCGGTAAGGTGGGTCCTACCAATCGCATCAGGGGTTTTTAGGAGCAGGCAACATAAAGCGGTAACAAAGTGGCGTAATTGCAATGTGATATATCGAAATCACAAGATGGAAGGGTTTTCACAAATCGGGGATCGAAGCTTATCGCATATCGGGGATCGAAGGATTATCACATTTCGCAATCGGAGGGGGCAACATGGATGGTTAGCAATAGGATTTGCGATATGCGATAAGTGAAGTGACGTGGCAGGGAATTGGGTCCTATTGTTATCACAATCGGGGTTTTTTTGGAAGTAGAAGCAGATGGTAACAAAGGAATTGCGAAATGGCGATTGTGAAATAAGGTAAGGTGGGTCCACAAAGCAATACAATAGTGCGGTATGACGTGGTGGTAGGCGAGTCTCACTGTAATCACAATCGGGGATTTAAGGAGGCAGGAGTAAGTGAATGCACCAAGAATTTGTGATCTACGATGAAGTAGGTCCCATTAATGGTTTTAAAGTGGAAAATATATCAATAATAGAAATGTGATAAAGCTAAAAATAAAAATATGGAATAGACTCATGACTTAGCAAGAAATTGTGCTAACATGAAGTATACAGATGGAAGGCTCCAGGAGACCATCAGGGCCTCAATGCTGATACACAAGATTATAGACTCCACACAAGCTTTGATCTCCACCATCATAAGCTGGTGAACTTATTAGAGTGTCAACAATTCTCTTTTTAGTCCTTTGTGGAGGACAAAATTCTAGAGCATCACACTTCCTCGGAGTACTCTTTGTCCATGCTAAACATTGAGCTTAGGAAGCTTTTTGAGTGGGTGGCGATATTGGAGGTTTCGAATTTGTGAATGGATGTTGAGAAGGTTGGCGTTGCTGGTGCTCACACTGGGCAGAGAAGGGTTCATAGAGCTTGTGGCATGGAGGGTTTCAAACATGGTCCTTGGTGATAGTTCTTCATGGTCCTGAGTTCAGTTAATGTAAAATAGATATCAGTTTGTCTTTTGTATTGTAACCATCAAATATGATAACATGTAAGTTATATTTATTACAGGGCTCTTTTTGTAGAATATATGGACAACATATTTTTTATTTGAGTATGGTATGCATAGGTGATGGTAAAAATTTTGTTTACTCGTCCAAAGATATCCCTCTCATAGATTATCCCCATGTAATATAAAATTAATACCTGTTTCGTATAATATATATATATATATATATATATATATATATATATATATATATATATATATATATATATATATATATGAGGTTACCAAATTTGAAAATAATAAATATAACAATGCTTAATTTTTAAAATAATATACACATATTTAGTAAAGCTAAAACAAACTTTGCTTTTAAAAAAACCACATTGCCCTGCTATCATTTCTAGGAAAACACTTATAAACAAATAATCGGTAGTTAACAATTAACTTGGATAAGTTAATAATATTTATTTTAACAAACTTAGAAAACTTGAAAACAATTAAATAACATGTTTTATTTTTAAAATAATATATTAGTAAAAAAAAAAAAAACTTGTTTTTTGTTTTTGTTTATAATCACAATGCTTCACCATCATATCTATCTAAAACACTTTTAACTAAATAATAAAGTAGATAAAATATTTGACTTTAATAGATCACAAAGTTTAATAATATTTGTTTTAACAAATTTAAAAACAAGTTAAGAATATTTATACACTACTTACTAGTATAACTATATAAGTTACATAACATTGCATATTTTGTATGTGGAATATATTGATACAATCATACAAAATATGCTTATATTTTCAAGATAACCCCAATTAACTATGTACTTATCAACATTTGTTTACAATATATTACTAAACAAAATTTGTTATATTATTATGTTAGAAAATTTATTATGTTATTTTTTTTCTTGACAACAAATTATTATTAATGGAATTGTTAGTTTTTATAAATAAATATTATAATTTTACCAACACCCTAAAAATAACAATTTCAATTTTGTATAAAAATAAATGATTACATTTTTTAAAACTTATTAGTTATATATATGTTTACATTTTCAAAACATTATGAATATATGTATATAAATGCAAAACATTATATATATATATATATATATATATATATATATATATATATATATATATATATATATATGAAAAGACAAAATATAATTCATGTTGGTTGATCTTAATGGTTAAGAAGAAGATTTTAGATCAATCAAGGGAATTGATAGATTTGTTGGTTCAATCAAACCCAAAGATGCCACTACGAAAGAGGACTTTATGAAAATGGAAATGCAATAACGATACAAATGTGGCCTATGCTATGATGAAAGTTAACAAAATAAAACCTAACCTATCTTGATTAAGAGAAGGGTAACCTTACTCTTAATCAAGAAAAAAGTATCTAATGAAAAGAAGATGGGACTCAAACTTCATTTGTAAATCTCAAAGTAGTTAGAAGATTTACAAATGGTTAAAGTATAAATGCTAATGAAATAATCTTGATAAATAGCTAAAAAAATAGCTTCATTCACATACGTAAGGCTAATTATTTATAATGAGTTCAATACAAGTTTTACATAAAGTAGAAGAAATAATTTGCAAAAGACAAATAAATAGTAATTAATCTCTACAAATAATTCTTGATGAACACATTTCTAGGGCTGCTAAAATTATATCTGGACCTGCAAAGATAACTCTTATAAAACCACAATCAACATATAATAATTAAAATCAACAATAATGCTTCATTTAACTATTTATATGCAAATTTGTACCTAATTGAATCAAAACAGGTTTAAGACACATAAAAGTAAGACACACTCATAAATTTCTTACAAAAATACAAGAAAAATGAGACTTATATTTAGATTAATTGCCTTAGTACATTTCAATTTTTAGATCTCAAACTCCTTCAGAAAAAGTTTTTTGGAAATAATTTCAAACATTTCCTTACAAAATTTAAGACTTGAATAAAGACTCCACCCTCTATAATAGTGCATCGAAATGCAATCTGGTATGTAGCATTTTTTTCTCTGTGGACTCTCCCAGTCTCTCCGCCTCTTGGATCAAATATTCTCCTTTTATAATCTTTCCCTTCAATTCTCTTATTGGCCTTCTTCATTGGCAAAATCTTCTCCCCTTCAATCTAAGATTGCCACATTGAAATACAATGAAAAGATGATCCCCAGTAGCTATCTATCGAATGGATTAAGCACGACCTTTAATCTGAAGCACACCTGCAACCAAAAACAAGAAATGTCAAATATCGATCCATTAAATCAAAATAGCTAAACAAAAACCGAGATTTAGAATTGGTTTTAAATTTGGAGGGATTCTCAGAAATTCGTGGTTTTTTATCTAGAAATTTTGGGGTTTTTGGGTACAAGTCTCGTTTAAACTATACACATTATGGATTACTTGTTTTGCTGCAATGAATCTCTTGAAATATTTCTGAAACAGAATTAGTTCTAAAACCCACCAATTTGTGCAATCAACAATCAACTCGGCTTCGAATTTGAGATCTAGATGAGATTCCTGTGATCTGAGTGCAGTTCTCAGCCTGTATTTTGTGCATCAAAAATTCCATATAAAAATTGTGTCGTGTGCCTTTCAATCAGTGTAATTCATGTTCATTGCATGTTGTTTATATTTGGACACTTTTTTTTTTCTTTCTTACTATCAAACGTATATATGGGCCATGACGCCCCTACAAAAGAACACACCATTAATCATATAGCCTAGGAAATCTGGTAAAAATATACCCAAAACATGATTTTAGTTCTGTGGATAATATCACCAAGGCCAAGCGCACAGTTCATTCCCAAATCAAATGAATAATCCCACATTAATCCCGCTATAGTTTAAAACCAAAGTGACACGCTTTCTACATGTTTGGCGTTTGTTGTATTAGTATCTCCGCATTGGAGAGGGCAACCAATTGAGGCATTTGTGTCCCATAGGTTATTGTAGTTTAGCGCGTGGATTTCGCTACTTCGCTCTGTTCACCGTGATTCATCTTTTGATTGATTCTGTCCAGTTTCATAAAAAGTAACAACAATGGCAATGAGGGCAACCAACGCATCCACATTTGTCGTGGTAATTGCACATGCTATGGTCCTGATATTTGCTCTCTTTGGCATCGAAAAGGCTGTTGAAGCACCGAATTCCAGAGTCCGTTGCTGGCATGGGTTCCATGGAATTCCTTCCTTCCGTCGATGCATTTCTCATGCAAAGATTGTACACCAGGTGGGATAAACGTGTATTAACCAGATTTCATTTCAAAAATTTGGTGCGCAACTCCAGTTTGAAATAATGGGCGCAATATAAAATTTGAAATCCTACCGCATTCAATACGTAGAGTGGGGGTTGTCATATCCACCAGTTGAGTTCAGATCCGTGAGCCTCGCGTGTCCTATCTGCCAGTTGGGTTCACACTCCGGAGTCAAAGCTACCGAAAAATGCGGGAGGCGAGCCTGATGCAGTCTCCGAGGTATTGATGGTCGATGCCATGCCATGTCCCATGACATGGATACTGGTACTCTTAAACACATTAATGGGCCAATAGACTGGAAAATAAGGCTTGCCAAGCTTATATATGAGGCTTTAATTTTTTCGGTCCCCTACTTGCTTTTTTCTTTATGTAAATAAAGTAAAACATTTTTCTAAGTTCATATCTAGATATTATAAATTAAATATTTTTATTATTTAAATTTAAAATTTTATATTTTTTTTATTTGTCAAATTACTCATGTCATCTAGATATGACTATAGGTTTATTTTTTGGCTTCAAAATCACTCGTGAATTTCACCAAGCCTCGGAAACACCAACCCATAACATAACTACGTTATTTCTCATGTATTTTTTAATTTTTGACCTTCACATCACGAAGTGACTTAACAATACAGTCCATCACCATCTATTCTATGCCTTGTAGACTAATTTTTATATTTTTTTAAAAATATTACGTTTTTCTTCTAAAAGTTTTGTTTTGTTTTGCTTTTAATATCTTAATATAAGGTTATTTACACAAAACATTGCATAACCATTTCACAAAACTCAAGTTATATAGTTCTTCCTACATGTCTATATTTTTGAATCAACATTATTTTTTCATAAACAATAAAATGAAAAAAAAATAGTAATTGAATTATACCTAATGTATAGACTGTAAAGTGTGATGTGTCAACATGGAAATAGATTAAAAAATAAATAAATCATGTTATTCATTTTTATATGGATACATAACACCCCTGTGGTTTTCTTT
Organism: Pinus albicaulis; assembly: GCA_034641835.2. NCBI lineage: Eukaryota > Viridiplantae > Streptophyta > Pinopsida > Pinales > Pinaceae > Pinus > Pinus albicaulis. Next base: position 60,294,267 of record CM076579.1, on the reverse strand, counting down.
TTAAACATTGACTTATTTTAGACATTGATCTATTTTGGATTGAATGGCTACGGAGGCCATGATGAGACTAATGTGATGATGTAATGTCCCTACTTTCTCTGATTTTATTAGACATTTGAACAAGTCCAAAAGGGTACAATGGACCCCAATGGAAAACAATTGTGTGGATTTATTTTATTATTTCGAGTTAATTAAATAAAATGGAAATTAATGTGCAAAGACTAGATTAAGATTAGAGATATGGAAACCAAATTCATGAGGATGGATAAGGTTTATAAGACTTTCCCAATTCCCCAAAAATCCTTGGAGGAAATAAATTAAACAGTAAAATTAGATTGAAGATAAAATCTAAAAATCTACCTTAGTAAAGAGGAAATTACTGGGAAGAGGTGTAATAAAGCTAGAAAAAGGAAAATCTAGCTTTAAAGTACATTTGTGGAAGAAACAAAAGGAAATCCTAGGCACACAAGAAAGGAGTGTCCTGATTTAACTGGACGCAGTTAAGGGAAATAGGCTAAGGGGAAAGAAAGCTTAAATAAGCATATTCAGGATAGACAAAGGGTTGTTTATTGCTGGAGAAACTCATCTTTGCTTAGGGAGAAATGGCTCAAAGGTTGGGTGAAACCTAGTCTATCTTAAGTGGTATGCACTAGTTAATTTCATTTTTAAATTATACTTTGGTTCTGTTATGAATTTTCTGAAGAAGTAAAGTAGTATAGATATATATATGAAATGTTGAATCTGAATATGATTCCATGCTGTGGAATTTAGGTGAAGTAGAAATAAATTGTGAAGGTCTGTAAATTGAACATAATTGACGATAAAAAACATAGTCGGTTATGTATTGTTGTACAAACATAACTCTGTAGAAAACCAACTCTTAGAATGTCTAAACCCAGTATAAGGCTTAGATATGAGGATAGGTAACTCACACGAAATCGATATTACATTAACAAATCTGTTCTAGTATTATGTTACCAAGTTGTACATTATATTGTGAAACAAATTCTAAGCAGAAATAAGTATGCATGATTGATAAATGAATGCACAATATAGTTAAACAAATTCCTGTATTGCAGTATACTTGAGAAGGATAAATCATGAACTAGAAATTGCTAGACAGAAAAATATATATGTATATCTTGAGGATGTATTCCTACATTAGAACTGGAAGTGAAATTATATCCGAAATGTAAACACTAAGTTGGATTTTCAATAATATTTCAATGGAAAAGAAAGAGTTTATAGAGCACATAGGAAAATATTTATAACTGATAAGTCCATATAGTTACATCCTTATAGAAGTTTTCAGTTCATAAAAGTTGTACAGTTTAAACAAGAGATGCTTATTGTTATCACTCAGATTTTCCTTGAAGTTATGAGAAGAGGAAAGGGGTCCGAGGTAACCACAAACCAACCTTCAGATACAGAATCTAGCCAATCTATATCCAGAGAGGGCTCTCTCTATAAAATATAGCTTTGTTTTAGGAGGTATTAGGCTAGTTATAAAGCTCAAAGGTTTTGTTTTGAATTTGGTTGATGGAATTATGTAGCTGAGAGTAAGATCAAGTGGTTCTAGTCCATTGGGCTGATGGAGTCAAAACGTTTGGCTGAAACTGGATTGAGTTTATCAACAAAAGATGGTTTATCAGGGCAAGATAATCAAACTAGAAACAATCATAGATCTAAAGTGAATGGAATGGAATTCAAACGGATGAAAGGAAATAAAGAATATTTCAACACATTCAAGAGAATATAAATAGATTGATTATCAATAAAGAGCAGTTAAGTATTCTCTACTAAATAACCAAACATGCATGAACTAGACAAACAGGAGCAACTAAGAATTCGTTGTTTAAACTAGTTTAGAGGAAAACATTCAGAATACTAATGACTGAAATCATATTACACCTAAGTACTTTCTTATTTAATCCTTTTCGTTAAATATTAAGATAATGAAACATAGATGATATAGTAAAAAAATATATAACTTCAAAACATGGGATAGAGATGACTTATTGATTCTTCGTTCGACACATGAATCCTGAGAAAAGTCTTCTGCCTCAATTCCTTGTCCATTTTTGCCACGAAAAATTTCTCCAAAGCTCTTTATTCCAAAATATTCAATGTTACATCAAAGTATAAGAATCCAACCTCAATAATCCGATTGAGGGTTTATTTATACAACAAATGATACAAAATATCTCTTAACAAAACAAGATATAATCTAAGATGACTCATAAATAAGTTACAATAAAAATAGAGACAGATGGTCTCATGGATAAGACAAGAAGTAACCGATGTTGTGCTGTTCCCTCCTTTCGAGAATGTGCTGGAGGTTGGACCTATATTTTGGCTCATCGTTGTCTTCTTCAGTAATTTTGTTCTAACTGCCTTGCTTCACTGATAATTTTTGTTTTTACTGATACACTTTTAACTGAACTGACACTCTTTGACCTTTGTTTGTTCCTTTATCCTTTATACTGTAGTAAATAGGCAAGATTTCATATAAGGATAAATTTTACAAAAGTTCCAATAGATCTTCCCACCATTTTTCTTCTTCTATTTTGGTCCGTTGAAGCTTCCTTAATGTTTCATCACCCTCAATATATCTGAAGAAATTAGGCTGATTAGGAAAAAAATGTTTTACCTCATGTTCAAGATAAAACAAATTCTCCAATCTGTTATGAAGATTTCTTCCTGTAGATAATGTTGCTTCTGATGAAATGGTTGAGGAACTGGCTAGATTGTGAGCATGTATGTCCAATTTCTTAACATAAGTTTCCAAGTCCATTATTTGATCTTTTGAAACCATAGGGTTGGGAAACCCTTTATTCAATAAAACATCAAATCTTTCTCTGAAAGCAATGATTTCACTTTGCATGTCAAAGCACCTTCGTTCCAAATTTTGCATAAGAGTTCTTTTAGTAAAAACTCTTTTGATCTCCAAGATTGTTGCAGTTCTGTCCTGAATACCCAAATCTGCAAGTTGCTATCTGTTTCGGGTGTTTAGAAACTGTATAAGCTGATTGGCTTCCTCAGGCCTATTTCCTAATTCTGCTCGTGTATTCTCAACTTCGTCCAGAGCTACTTTGACCAAATTATTCTGCTCGTATATTATCTGGATTGAGGACCAGATATTTTTTATTAATTGAATAATATCATCCCAAAGAATTTCATTTATTTCTTTTAAAGGTTTCTCCAATGTGAGATCCCTTTCCAAGGCTTTAACTAATCTTTCCAAATTTTTGACTTCTCTTGTTTTGTCAGCAACAGTCATTTTTGAAAGATCATATTTCTGTTCCAAATTAACAAGCTGTAACTTTGTGTGCCGAAGTTCTGTTACTTGAAGTTTCAAGTCATTCATTTGCTTTACTAATTCTTCTGTACTCAAATTTGAAGTATTTACCTGTGATGGCTCTGCTGGCTGACTTGTTGGAGATGTACCTGTACCTGTAATTGCCTCTGTTGTAGATGCTGGGAGAGCAGATTGTTTGTATTTTAATGCTTGCTCAAGTTATTTTTCTGTTTCAGTCAGTTGCTCATTCATTTTCAAGAGCAACTCCATCATTTCTTCTTCAGAATTCTTCTTTATTATTTCTTCAGTTTGAGGATGTCTGGAGGCTAGCAATTTCAACTGCTTTCTCAAAGCTGCAATGTCATCATCTTTTTTCTTGATTAGAGCTTCTATACCTTTGACATCCTTTGGATTGTGACCCAAACCAATTATTATTTCTTCCAATGTTTTTATCCTGTTATCTTTGGCTTGAGAAGAAGCCTTTTCAAGCTGCAATTGTGTATTAGTGTTTTCCAAAGAGTCCTGTAACGTGTGAGCTGCCATTGCCTTATTAGTCAAAGTAGAATAGATCATTTCACCAGTTTGCTTATGCAACTCAATCTGATCTAAAGGATGGATATCCTTTGCTAGGACTTAATCAGCAGTTGTTTGGGGTTGCTGCACCTTGGGTTTGAAATGGCTCATTAACATTTTGCCCTGTTGGATGTCAAAAGCTGACATCAATCTTTCTTGATTCTTTGGAGCCATTTTAAGATATTGATTATATACTTGAATTTTCAGAGGATCATTCCTGGCCTTGATATTGATAAATGTCTTCTTTATATCTCCTGTATCTTTAACTGGTGTTTTGAAAGAAGATATTTCAACACTCTGTTGCTTCTGTAGCTCTTTCCTTTGTGAGGTAGTGGATGCTTCACTGACTATACCTGTTTTTTGACTACCCAATTGCTCTGGTCCTTGACTATCAAGGATTTCATCAATAGATTTTACTTCTGGAGGAATATTCAATTTCTGTCTTTTGGCCTGAGGCTGTTGTGAAGATCCAATGAAAGGGGTAGCAAATTCAGCTTCTCTCTTTTTTCCCTTTTCCACATTTAATGGAGTCTGCAAAATTGACACTTCTATTGGATTGGTTTGAACGGAAGAAACCTGTACTTGATCCTGTCCCTTGGAAGTTTGAGGTTGTTATGTCATAGTGAATGTTTCCTTAACTTGTGTATCAATCTCCTTTTCTTTTCCCTTAGATGATACTGCAATGTTTTCTTGTAACTCCTGCTGAATAATCCCAGCTGAGGAAGGACCAACTTCTGATCTAGGTACCTGTGCAAAAGAGTCTAGGTCAAGCATTTTTTCAAGATCTGTCATAACATTGTCTATATTGACCTGCTCAATATGCTGCTCTATCAATGTTCCTTCTATCCATTCATCTGTATTAGCATATTTTTCAATCTCTGGGATTCTTTGATGTATGTATGGTGCTGATTTATTCTTCATTCTTTTATCACAAATGAAGTTGAATGGGTCATAAGGCACCCAATAGAAACTCTTTTGTAATCTGAGACGATCTTCTAATATCTTTTCAGCTTCTTCCCCTGCATCCCTAGAGCTACAAATAAAGGGACCTAACTGACTTTTGATCCAGAGTTGAGCCTTTTTCTTTGCATTACAAAAATGAATTATATCAGAATTATTCATCTGCCTGAAATATTCTAAAGCAAAGATTCTCATGGGGACATATTTTGGCAATTTGAATGGACATAATTCACATCCATAGATTCTTACTTCTGTGTGATTTTGGTATAAATACCAATCACCAACTTTGTATTTCTTTGAGAGCTGTAAAGTTTTCTTGATTTCATTGCTGAGTCTTGGAGGAGAAAATCTTGTCAACAAGGTGGTTGCAGGGTGTATAAAAAGATCAATGAACTCATTATAGGAATAGGGAGAATCTCGAGAACTATGAGTGATGGCTGACCAAAAGATAACAGACCTAGGATTCCCCTGGGCATCAAGCTTTTTGATATAGAAAGGGAACTTTTCCGACTGGTAATAGAGCATGAGGTGGTAGACGACAGAGGAATACTTGAACACTTTCTCATTTTCTAATCTCATGAATTGATCATGGATTTTATCTGCAATATATGATGCAAAGTCATACTTGACAGCAGGAGGTTGTCCAGGGGTGAAAATAGACAATAACACTAGAGTTAAATGATCAACATATTCACTGGTATTAAAGCCCATAATAAAGGATATCATTTCCAAAACAAGTCTACCCTCCTCTGTGAAAAAAGAATACCCATAAGGGGGAGGGCCTTTAGGTTGATGATCAGGCAGCATAAAGGTCTGGCAGATGTGGCTTAATTCTTCATGGGATAGTTTGGTGGATTTCTTAAGTAAATCTCCTGTGGACAGGGGAGTGGGGGCCTGATCAGGTTGAAAATGCATCATCTCATTGATAGGCTGAGCAGTAATTGGGAAAAGGACATCTTGATTTGGGGATAAGACTGCTCTTTTGTTAGGGTCATAATTTGCATGGAAAAAATGAATTATTTCAGGGAAAATATGGACAGAGGGAAAGAGGTACCTGGGAAGATTAGATTCCCATAACCCAATCATATCCAAGCCATTCAAATAATTGTCTCTGCAGCGACAAAAAATTCGAAGAGGACTATCAATAAAAACCAGGTCTTTGATTTGGAAATCTCTGTCGAATAATGATAAATAATCCAAGTCTCTGTGAGGGGCGTTTAATGGGGCGACACTTAAAGCCACAAGAACTTCCATTTTCGGTTCTTGTGGATTCAAAAATGGAAATTCGGCTTATGGTGAAAAATTGAGAAAAATTACAGGTTTCGATGGGAGGAACAAGTACAATTGCAGATTGGGAATTCAATTATAGTTCTTCGGGATTAAGGAATGAACTAGCAATTAATTTTAACTCTGTTTTAGTGAAAGAAAAAGGAAAGCCGAGTTTCTTACAGAGTTCAGTGCGAATTTAGGGTAAATACCTGTTTTTGGAGAAAACAATGTTTTGAACAGATGCCGGTTAATGCGGATAATCTTCTGAGAGGCTTGACTGCAAATTTCTTTTGAAAGGATAAAGGTTGGCGGACTTTAGAAATTTGAAATTCGAATTTTCTGTGTGGAGGGTGTATTCGTTCACTGTGTACAAAATAATGAAAACGACGCGAATTTTTGTTTTATTGTTAAAGTCGAATGGGGGGCGAATTTTTTATTATTATAATAAACGACGTGAGCACGTACGGGATGAGTCACGGGGAAAGGTGGTAAGTGGTTTATTCCGCACCACTCTTGAGGGGAGGCAGTTTTGGGCAGAGAGGCAGCGAATCCACCGAATGGACGACGCGTGGCCATGACACTGTTTAAAAACCACTGTCTTTTCGCGCGTTAACTTTCGGATCGGAGATGGCCAGCAGAATTGATAAGAACCATCGATTTTGGAGTGATCAATCGAACGGTAGACGGGACAGGGAATTGATAGGTGTTTAACGGGCGGGACCCGACATGGTTTATTACGAATTAATCATTTCGGGGGCATTGTGATTGGCGGGGATCGGTTCTTAATTAACCATGAGGATTAATTAAGTCCTTGTACAGTGGATGGTCGGGGGTGAAAAATACATGCGGGATGGGTTATTTCAAAGTTTGGTTTTAATTAAACTTTGAGTTTCATTTTTGTTTTAAACACATATACATATGTTTAAACATTTTTCATATATTTTTATTTATACAATAATTAAATCAATGCGATTTATTTACTGTAGGGGGCGGGAATAATATTAATGTTATATTTTAGCCAAAAGGGGGTATATTGTGGGTTTTTGATTTGAATAAAATAGGAATTAAATACTTTTGGCTAAAAAGTCATAATATCAGGGTTTTGGGGATATTACTATAAAAGGATTTATATATAATAGGAAAAGGTGATTTTCATAGGGAGTTAATATATAAATTAGAGTTAATATGACAAGGGAACAATGTGAACTCAAAATACTTAAATATAACCAAGAAAGTGAAGATTCAAAAGTAAATGGCATTATTATACTTTCATCACTTAGACTTAGAATAAAAGTGATTTTGAGGGCTTTTCATGAAATATTGAAGGTTTTCCTAAGTAAAATAGGATTTTACTTAGAAAAAGATTTTTGAGAGGTGGATGAATGATTTTAAGCGCTTAGGTTTTTTCCAATTATTGGGCCGAGGGTCCGGTCCCTCCAAAAGTCAAGGAAATGCCTTGAACCCCTCTAATCTTCAAATACCTTAGCACTTAGGGGAAATTAGTGAAATATTTAGGGAAAAATGAAGGGGAAGTTAATAATCTTGACTTTGATTTGCTGTGAACTTTTCCAACGTAGTATCTGCCTTTGCACTTGTGATGAAAGTAAAATTGAACACATTTAGAACCATCATTCATCACATGTAATTCTGCAACAACATCTACCTACCCTACTTACTTTACCCTACCATTTTCTCTTCTTTATTAGGGTGCACTTAAACTGGCAAACCCTTATCAATCTTCTTTTTCTTTTACATGGAAAACCTATCTAAGTCTACACTTATTACATCCAAGGGCTCAGATTAAACTGTTGAGCATCTTTTATTAACTCTACCTATCTACTTATCTGCCAAGATTAAACTGTTTGGTCAGGTATTTATTCTCTATTCTTCAGCGTGAAATTGAAAAATGAATGAGTCAAGTTTAAACAGTTTGACTCTTCATAAATTGTGGCAAAAGTTTGACAAACTGCACACAATTTTGTTTATTACATCAGAGAAAAAAGTAGTGGCATTTAGACTTGCACACTTTCCTTGGCCTTTGTTTTGGTGGGGTTCATTTTCTTTCATTTTTTTTTGGCCAACTTTATTCTTTCACCCTTTGATTTTTCTTTTAGGGTATACCCTCTTTACATTTTTTAAATTTTTGATTTTTTGAATTTTGGAAAATATGGGAAAACCTTTGCAACAAGAAAAGGTATGAACATATTACATAGCTCATTGAGTCAATCATGAAAAATGACACCTATTGGTATAGGAGTCTAACACTGGCTCCACTTGGGGATGGCTTTTCCTTGTGAAGAGTCAAGAACAACAGATCAGTTTCCCTCAGAATGATTTTGACTGAACCATGGAATTTTCTCCTGATTATTGCTTTATTATATATATGATAGTAAAACTTCTGAAGCTTAGGGCCTTCACTTCGGGCTTCAACTTCAGCAAGTCACCATCCAATCAAAACTGATGCATTATAAATGATATATTATGTACAAGTTAAAAAGTCAGAACATCCTAGTAAATAGGATCAAAGTAGTGTTTTAGCATTCGACCGTTGACTGGTCCTTCCTCAGCTTCTGAACCATCCAAATTCTTCAAAAACTATGTGCTATTTTCCTGTAAAGCATGAATGATGTAAGGTCCTTTCCATAAGAAATCAAATTTCCCATGTTTTCCTTTATCTTCCCTTCTAGAATTCCATCTTAAAACTTTGTCTTCCAGTTGAAAATCTTCTGCTTTGGTCCTTCTGTCAAACATCTTCTTTAATTTTTCCTGCAAAACTTGGGATCGTTGATACACTTCTTCTCTGGTCTGCTGCAAGTGAATTGTTTGATTTATTCTTCTCTGAATATCATTTGGTTCAACTTGAGCCTCATGAAGTAACTTCATTACAGGAACTCCTAAAGATGATGGAAATCTAGCCTCAATACCATCAACTAATTCATATGGACTGGTTCCAATTGATTTTTTGGTAGTAAGTCTGTCTGCCCACAATGCATTGGTAAGTTTCTTATGCCAATTCTTCTTATTTTCTTCCAATAATTTTTTAATGATATTAATGAGGATTTTATTGGAAGATTCATCCAGTCCATTACCCTGAGGATAATAGGTTGTTGAATGGCCTAAAGTGATGTGATATTTATTGCAGAAACTAATCATTTTCTTGGACTTGAAAGCAGCAGCATTATTAGTTATAATTTTTTCAAGAGAGCCAAATCTTGAAAGTATATTGGTTTCTAAGAATCCTATAATTACAGAATCATTGGCTTGTCTGGATGGGATAGCTTCAATCCATTTAGTAAAGTAATCTGTGGCAGTGAGGATCCATCTATGTTGCCCAGAAGAGGGAGGATGGATTTCTCCAATAAAATCTAGGCCCCATTGTTGAAAGGGTTTCTCGGTGGAAATTGGTTTTAATGGTAAAGGCAGTAATTTTCTCTTGCCTTCAAAGATCTGACACTTGTGGCAAGCAGTTACAAATTTCTTAACATCTGAAAACAAGGTTGGCCAATAAAAACCAGCCCTTAAGATTTTATCTGCAGTTGACTTCCAGTAGAGGTGTCCACCACAATCTCCTGCATGGAATTCATTGAGAACCTTGTCAGCTTCATATTTTAATAAACAATTTAATAGAATTCCATCATGATTCTTCCAAAATAGAGCATTATCTAAAACACAATACTTTAAAGATGTCATTTTCAAAAACCTTTGCTTCGTTCTGGACAACCCTGGAGGAGCTTGTAGGTTTAACAAAACATAAATGATATCAGCGTACCAAGGTGAGTCTAAAAAGGCTTGACTGATTTGTGGAGTCGCCATCTCCTGATTGTCATCCAGTTCATTAATATCAATATCTATATTTCAATATCATATTCTAATATGGTAGCTATCCATTTACCTCTTTTGCCTTCAATTCCATCTTGAATTAAGATGTCTTTAACGACAGCATTAGGTACATAAGCTATCACATGAGAATACAATATATAAACTTTGAAATCTTTAATTGCTTTCACAAGTGCAAAAGCTTGTTTCTCCATGATGTTGTATTTTAATGATGCATCTCTAAGTGCTTTACTAAAAAAGGCTATAGGTTTTTCACATCCTTGATCATCCTTTTGTAATAAAATAGCTGCAACTGTATGTTCAGAAGCAAATGAAAAAATTATGAAATATCTATCAAATTTTGGACTGGTAAGAACTGGTGTTTTGGTTAAAGCCATTTTGATTTCTTCGAATGATTGCTTGGCTTAAACTGTCCACTTAATACTCGAATCCTTTCTTAACATGTTAGTAAGCAGTCTAAGTAATTCAGCTTAACTAGAAATGAATCTTCTCAAAAAATTGATCTTTCCTATGAAAGCTTGAAGTTCTTTAATATTCCTGGGATGAGGTATCTACAATATGGCTTTTATTCTTTCAGGATCAATTCTAATGCCATCTTTTGAAATGATATGACCTAGGAGTTTACCTTCTTCAAGACCAAACAATGACTTTTTAGGGTTTAAAGAAATACCATATTTTCTGCATTTTATAAACACCTGTCTAAGATGATCCAAATGTTGTTGATCTGTCTTGGAAAAAATAGTCAAATCATCCAGATATATGACTAGAAAATCATGGATTTCTTTGGCAAAGGCAATGTCCATTGCTATTTGGAAGGTCGCTCCTGCATTTTTGAGTCCAAAAGGCATGTTAACATATTTGAATGTACCCCATGGGGTTGTAAAAGCCGTTTTGTCTTGATCATCAGGATGAACCAAAATCTGGTTGTATCCTGAGAATCCATCCAAAAGAGAAATTCTTGAAGCGCCTACTACCCTTTGTAAGATATGGTCCATTTTAGGCAAAGGATAGTTATCTTCTAAAGAAACTTTGTTTAAATTTCTCAAATCAACACATAGTCTAATCTCTCCAGTCTTATTCCTTGTTGGTACCAAATTAGAAACCCATTCAGAAAATCTAATAGGAGCTATTATTCCTGCTTCATACATTCTTTTAATTTCTTTCTCAATTGAAGGTTGTAGCACAGGGTTGATTCTTCTAAGTTTCTGTTTGAATGGTTTTTGATCTGGTTTCAAAGGTATTGTATGTTGAATGATTGATGTATCATATGATTTCAGATCTTCATAACTCCAAGCAAAAACATCCTGGAATTATTTTAAAAGTTCAACATATTTAACCTTTTGATCTACTGGCAGAGATTTAGATAACTTAACCATCTTAGGATTTTCTTCTGTTCCCAAATTGTATTCTCCAATATCAGCTTTTAACGGTTCCATTTTGGGTTTTAGTGGAATGTCATTAGAGTCAAAAAGATCCTCCAAAGGATTTAATCCTTTAGGTAAATGATTATCTTTCAGATTGATAATTTCAGATTCATCTTCTATAATCTCATCGACTTCCATTTGTTTCAAATCCTGCATATCTTTTTTGGTGAATTTAGTTGGGTCAAGCATGTGAATTGCAGTCTCTTATGAAATATCTGTTTCTTGTTCATCGATTTGATCAGATTCATTGATTGTTGTATCTTCATCTATGCTACTGTTAGAGAATTCATTTTCTAAGGTCAAAAATTATTAATCTGGTTATTATTTACAAACACTTGCCAATTCATAAGATTATCCGGTATAGCAGGTCTATGTCTGATCTCAGCTATGAACTGATGATTAGGTCCAAAAGGTAATTTACAAGTGCTAGCGAACATTTCAAGACTGTGAGCATGCAAATTTTGTTTTCTAGGAATTTTGGCAAGCTGAGCCTATAGAAAAGTGTTAAGAATTTCCACAACTATTCCTCTGTATTCTCTTAATCTGGGGTCTTTTGTTGAACATTCACCATTAATCTGTTGAATAATTAACTCAGAGTCTCCTATGATTGATACTCTGATTGCTCCTAATTTTTTCACATGTTTAAGCCCTAGCAAAAGAGCCTCATACTCTGCCATATTATTAGTGCATCTAAAGTTCAATCTATAAGCATGGCCTTCAGCATGATCATTTTCAACATTATGTATCCAAATTCCAGCTCCTGCTCCTAACTTATTTACTGAACCATCAAATTCTAAATGCCACAGAATTTCATGTTCATAATCTTCATCGACTGTTTTGACAACTTTCTTAATAGGGAGCTCTGGTTTTTCAGTTTTTTCTGGTATTTCTTGATTGTCTGATGTTTCTTTGTTTTCAGAAATTTCTTCGATTTGAACAGTAGATTTATTTGCAGTTTTTGTTTCTGGTGCTTCTAATTCAGTAGGAAGGTCAAATTCAGCATTATAAAGGATGAATGAGTCCATATTAGAATGGACTGAGTAGACAGGGAATTTTTCAGGCTTCTCCTGACTACTGACTAAATATTTCATCAAGTTTTCTCTGTACAGTCTTTTAGGCTGACCAAATACTGAAATAGTAGCATATGACATATCTAATTGAAGAGTTCCTCCGATTTTGGCACCCCAGGATCTGGACAACAACATACCATATTTGGGAGGAATATCTGCTACTACTACATCCATCAGAATAGATTTCACAGGGTATTGTACCAAAGTAATACACAAATCTTTAATCAAACCTAAACATCTTACCTGACTTGAATCAAAAGAAAAAATATCTTTATATGGTTTGGTAATGTATAGGTTTAATCTTTCCATCACAGCCTTGGGCATTAAATTATGAGACGCTCCAGAATCAAGCATGGCGTTATGAAGTATTTTGTCATGAACATTCAAACTCACATAAAATGGAGGAGTTCCTCCACTTTCTGGTTTTCCATTTACTTCAGGGCCAAAAAGTAGTTTGGGTTGATCATCAAAAACATTTACTGAATCATCCATTCCAGTAATGTTAAGGGATCTGCTGATTTGGCTTCTATATACATCATGTTTAGCTAATTCTACCAATGGAACAACTATCTTTAATTTGCCTATTTCAGCTTCTAGATTGAAATATTTTTCTGTTTGAGCTCTAGTATTTTGAACAGTTGGATTTTCTCTATTTTTTGGGTCTTCAGTGTTTTTCTCTTTTTCATGAGTGGGATGATGAGTTGAAGGTGTTTCTGAATTAACTTATGTTGGTTCTTCTACATTTCCTACAGGAGGAAAAGTATTGGAAAGTTGTTTATTATTCAGTTGATTATCAGACATATCTTCAATTATTGGATTAGCGGGGTTAGGACTTGCTCTAGAAAGAATTTGTACAGGAGGAGTGTTAGTTTTACCTTTGATGTTTTGTTTTACAGCTTTCTGTTTGCTATTCTCTGGCACGTCAATCCGTCTGCTTCTCAAATTGTATTGTTTATGAACTTCATAAATTGTTGAATCATATCCTTCTTTGAAATCAAAAGTTTCTTCTGAATGAGTTTGAAATGTTTCAAGAATATGATTTTCTTGATCTTCTTGAGATAGGAAAACTTCTGGTTCATTTTTGTTCTCAGTCACGTTATTTATTTCAACATCCTCAGTTGGTTCCTCAGAAGATGAACCTTCAACAAAAATTTCCTGGAATGGTGGCCTGATGTTTTGGTCAGGAACATTTTTCCCAATGTTTTGGTTTCTTCTGAAGTTTGGGTTTCTAACAACATTTTGACCATCGCCAGAAGACTTTCTTTCGATTGTCTCTACTCTGTCTCCCAATATTTCCATCCCTTTAATAATTGCATCCAGCTTTCTTTCAAAAGCCGAAGGCTCTTCGTCTATAGGCATCCTTCTTTCAGCTCTAGCTCTAGCTCGTTTTTCTATCAAGTTAGCTTCGACACTAACAACTATGCTTTGCATCTCTTCTAGAGTTTGAGGGGCTCTTTCCCTAAGTTAATATGCTATTTCAGAATCAAACCCATCAGGGAATTTAACCAGTACTGAATCCGGAGGGGGTCTAAGGTTTTGGAGAACAACGTTGTAGGCTTCGTTGAATCTAATGATATAATCTTGCACTGCTTCATTAGGTCCTCTTTTCAATTTTCCAAAATCTGATAGGATTTGAAGAGGGTCTTTCTTCTTCTCCCATCTATTTAAAAATGCCCTATACAGGGCTGGTAAGTCAACAATACTGTTTGGAGCAAGAGCCCTAAACCATGTCCTGACTTCCCCAGTAAGACTCTGGACAAAAATTCTCATTCGTACATCGTCAGCGTCTATTTCATAAAATTCAAAGTAATCAGACATCCTTTTGGTATGTTGTTGAGCAGTGTAAGTACCAGAACCATCAAAAGGGGAGATCTTACTCTGATAGTCTTGAGGCAAAGCAGCAGGGTTCCCTGACAACCTTAACGGAGCATATCTATTGGCCATTGGAAGGTGTAATGGAATAATAGGTGATGATGGTCTAGAAGTAGTGGGCGGAGGTGAAGAAGAAGTATCTTGTGTTTGAGAAGTTTGAGGAAAAGCAGATGAACTTGGGGAAGTTGCAGTAATCACAGAAGTGTCTGAAGTTTCTTCAAAGGTCTGCTCAGATTGAATATAATTTTGTAAATACTTGTCAAGATGTGAAGTGATAAATTCAAATTGCAAATATTCAAGAAATAATGGATCAGGAACAAGCTTGGACAACTCAGATTCAGAAAAATTTATGAATAGAGAATTTTCAAAATGTTCATCAAATGGTTCGTCTTCAAGATATATAATCTTCACAGGACAAGAGTGTGATCTAACAAGAGGTTGGGAACTTTCAGAGCTTCCTTGACTCTCTTGTCTTCTCAGAATTCTGGGAATCAGATTCGGGTTCTTAAATATCGGTGGTGGGTTAGGGTCAGGATTTGACCTGGTATAACGAGTCCTTTCTTAAGCCAGTTTTCTGGATGATTTATATTTTTGGTTTTTTGTTTTTAAATAAAATGAAAGTACAACTTCGACAAACTCTTTAAGAAATCAAAGATTTTAATTAAAATTTTCTCAAAGTTTTATTGAACTAGAGAGTCTGATTGAATGTTTGAAACCAAAGTTCAGTTATTAAGCTAAACCAGAGATAGATTGAAGCAACATTTATTTACTATGCAATTGCAAAGCATAAGCGTTTCAAAGGCTACCTGGCTGATCTTCAGGCTCTGTTTGTAGCTTATAAGCAAAAATAGTGACAATAAAGATATTCAGATCCCCAGTATGGTCGCCACTATGTTATCACTCAGATTTTCCTTAAAGTTGTGAGAAGAGGAAAGGGGTCCGAGGTAACAAAAAACCAACCTTCAGATACAAAATCTAGCCAATCTGTACCCAGAGAGGGCTCTCTCTATAAAATATAGCTTTGTTTTAGGAGGTATTAGGCTAGTTATAAAGCTCAGAGGTTTTGTTTTGAATTTGGTTGATGGAATTCTGTAGCTGAGAGTAAGATCAAGTGGTTCTAGTCCATTAGGCTGATGGAGTCAAAAATTTTGGCTGAAAATGGATTGAGTTTATCAACAAAAGATGGTTTATCAGGGCAAGATAATCAAACTAGAAACAATCATAGATATAAAGTGAATGGAATGGAATTCAAACGGATGAAAGGCAATAAATAATCTTTCAACACATTCAAGAGAAGATAAATAGATTGATTATCAATAAAGAGCAGTTAAGTATTCTCTACTAAATAACCAAACATGCATGAACTAGACTAACAGAAGCAACTAAGAATTCGTTGTTTAAACTAGTTTAGAGGAAAACATTCAGAATACTAACGACTGAAATCATATTACACCTAAGTACTTTCTGATTTAATCCTTTTCGTTAAATAAGATAATGAAACATATATGATATAGTAAACAAATATATAACTTCAAAACATGGGATAGAGATGACTTATTGATCCTTCATTCGACACATGAATCCTGAGAAAAGTCTTCTGCCTCAATTCCTTGTCCAGTTTTTCCACGAAAAATTTCTCCAAAGCTCTTTATTCCAAAATATTCAATGTTACATCAAAGTAAAAGAATCCACCCTCAATAATCCGATTGAGGGTTTATTTATACAACAAATGATACAAAATATCTCTTAACAAAACGAGATATAATCTAAGATGACTCATAAATAAGTTACAATAAAAATAGAGACAGATGGTCTCATGGATAAGACAAGAAGTAACCGATGTTGTGCTGTTCCCTCCTTTCGAGAATGTGTTGGAGGTTGGACCTATATTTTGGCTCATCGTTGTCTTCTTCAGTAATTTTGTTCTAACTACCTTGCTTCACTGATACTTTTTGTTTTTACTGATACACTTTTAACTGAACCGATACTCTTTGACCTTTGTTTGTTCCTTTATCCTTTATACTGTTGTAAATAGGAAAAATTTCATATAAGGATAAATTTTACAAAAGTTCCAACAAATCTTCCCACCATTTATCTTCTGCTATTCTTGTTCATTGAAGCTTCCTTAATGTTTCATCAGCCTCGGTATACCTGAAGAAATTAGGCTGATTAGGAAACAAATGTTTCACTTCATGTTCAAGATAAAATAAATTCTCTAATCTGTCATGAAGATTCCTTCCTGTAGGTAATGTTGCTTCTGATGAAATGGCTGAGGAACTGGCTAGATTGTGAGCATGTATGTCTAATTTCTTAATATAAATTTCCAGGTCCATTATTTTATCTTTTGAAACCATAGGGCTGGGCAACCCTTTATTCAATAAAACATCAAATCTTTCTCTGAAAGCAATGATTTCACTTTGCATGTCAAAGCACCTTCGTTCCAAATTTTGCATAAGAGTTCTTTTAGTAAAAACTCTTTTGATTTCCAAGATTGTTGCAGTTCTATCCTGAATACCCAAGTCTGCAAGTTTCTGTATGGTTTGGGTGTTTAGAAATTGTATAAGCTGATTGGCTTCCTCAGGCCTATTTCCTAATTCTGCTCGTGTATTCTCAACTTCATCCAGAGCTACTTTGACCAAATCATTCTGCTTGTATATTATCTGGATTGAGGACCATATATCTTTTATTGACTGAATAATATCATCCCAAAGAATTTCATTTATTTCTCTTAAAGGTTTCTCCAATGTGAGATCCCTTTCCAAAGCTTTAACTAATTTTTCCAACTTTTTGACTTCTCTTGTTTTGTCAGCAACAATCATTTTTTAAAGATCATATTTCTGTTCCAAATTAATAAGCTGTAACTTTGTGTGCTGAAGTTATGTTACTTGAATTTTTAAGTCATTCATTGATTTTATTAGCTCTTCTGTACTCAAAGTTGAATTATTTACCTGTGATGGCTCTGCTAACTGACCTATTGGTTGACTTGTTGTACCTGTGATAACCTCTGTTGTAGATACTGGAACACTGGACTGCTTGTCTTTTAAAGCTTGTTCAAGCTCTTTTTCTGTTTCAGTCAGTTTCTCATTCATTTTTAAGAGCAACTCTATCATTTCTTCTTCATAATTTTTCTTTATTACTTCTTCAGATTGAGGATGTCTGGAGGCTGGCAATTTCAACTGCTTTCTCAAAGTTGCAATGTCATCATATTTTTTCTTGATTAGAGCTTCTATACCTTTGACATCCTTTGGATTGTGTCCCAAACCAATTATTATTTCTTCCAATGTTTTTATCCTGTTGTCTTTGGCTTGAGAAGAAGCCTTTTCAAGCTGTAACTGTGTATTGGTGTTCTCCAAAGAATCCTGTAACTTGTGAGCTGCCATTGCCTTATCAGTCAAAGTAGAATAGATCATTTCACCAGTCTACTTATGTAACTCAATCTGATCTAAAGGATGGATATCCTTTGCTAGGACTTCAAAGTTTGTCCTCATATAATCAGCAGCTGTTTGGGGTTGTTGCACCTTGGGTTTGAAATGGCCCATTATCATTTTTCCCTGTTGGATTTCAAAAGCTGACATCAATATTTCTTGATTCTTTGGAGCCATTTTCAGATATTGATTATATACTTGAATTCTCAGTGGATCATTCCTGGCCTTGATATTGATAAATTTCTTTTTAATATCTCCTGCATCTTTAACTGGTGTTTTGAAAGAAAATATTTCAACACTCTATTGCTTCTGTAGCTCTTTCCTTTGTGAGGTAGTGGATGCTTTACTGACTGTTCCTGTTTGTTGACTGCCCAATTGTTCTGGTCCTTGAATATCAAGGATTTCATCAATAGATTCTACTTTTGGAGGAGTATTCAATTTCTGTCTCTTGGCCTGAGGTTGTTGTGAAGATCTAGTGAGAGGGGTAGCAGCTTCAACTTCTCTCTTTTTTCCCTTTTCCACATTTAATGGAGTCTTCAAAATTGACATTTCTACTGGATTGGTTTGAACGGAAGAAACCTGTACTTGATCCTGTCCCTTGGAAGTTTGAGGTTTTTCTGTCATAGTGAATGTTTCTTTAACTTGTGTATCAACCTCTTTCTCTTTTCCCTTAGATGATACTGCAATGTTTTCTTCTAACTCCTGTTGAATAATCCCAGCTGAGGAAGGACCAACTTTTGATCTTGGTACCTGTGCAAAAGAGTCTAGGTCAAGCATTTTTTCAAGATCTTTCATAACATTGTCTACATTGACCTGCTCACTATCCTTCTCTATCAATGTTCCTTCTATCCATTCATCTGTATTAGCATATTTTTCAATCTCTGGGATTATTTGATGTATGTATGGTGCTGATTTATTCTTCATTATTTTATCACAAATGAAGCTGAATGGGTCATAAGGCACCCAATAGAAACTCTTTTTTAATATGAAACAGTCTTCTAATATCTTTTTAGCTTCTTCCCCTGCATTCCTAGAGTTACAAATAAAGGGACCTAATTGAAGTTTGATCCAGAGTTGAGCCTTCTTCTTTGCATTACAAAAATGAATTATATCAGAATTTTTCATCTGCCTGAAATATTCTAATGCAAATATTCTCATGGGGACATATTTTGGCAATTTGAAGGGACATAATTCACATCCATAGATTCTAACTTCTGTGTGATTTTGGTATAAGTACAAATCACCAACTTTGTATTGTTTTGAGAGCTGTAAAGTTTTCTTGATTTCATTGCTGAGTCTTGGAGGAGAAACTCCTGTCAACAAGGTGGTTGCAGGGTGTATAAAAAGATCAATGACCTCATTATAGGAATAGGGAGAATCTCGAGAACTATGAGTGATGGCTGACCAAAAGATAATAGACCTAGGATTCCCTTGGGCATCAAGCTCTTTGATATAGAAAGGGAAATTTTCCGACTGGTAATAGAGCATGAGATGGTAATGATAGAAGAATATATAAACACTTTCTCATTTTCTAATCTCATGAATTGATCATGGATTTTGTCTGCAATGTATTATGCAAAGTCATACCTGACAGCAGGAGGCTGTCCAGGGGTAAAAATAGACAATAATATTAGAGTTAAATGGTCAACATATTCACTGGTATTAAAGCCCATTATAAAGGATATCATTTCCAAAACAAGTCTACCCTCCTTAGTGAAAAAAGCATACCCATAAGGGGGAGGGCCTTTAGGCTGATGATCAGGCAACATAAAGGTCTGGCAGATGTGGCTTAATTCTTCATGGGATAGTTTGGTTTATTTCTCAAGTAAATCTCCAATGAACAGGGGAGTGGGGGCTCTGTCAGGTTGAAAATGTAGCATCTCATTGATAGACTGAGCAGTAATTGGGAAAAGGACAACTTGATTTGGGGATAAGACTGCTCTCTGGTTAGGATCATAATTTGAATGGAAAAAATGGATTATTTCAGGGAAACTATGGACAGTGGGAAAGAGGTACCTGGGAATATTGGATTCCCATAACCCAATCATATCCAAGCCATTAAAATAATTATCTCTGCAGCGACAAAAAATTCGAAGAGGGCTTTCACTAAAAGCCAGGTCTTTAATCTGGAAATCTCTGTCGACTAATGATAAATAATCCAGGTCTCTGTGAGGGGCGTTCAATGGGGCGACACTTAAAGCCACATTAGCTTCAATTCTTGGTTCTTGTGGATTCAAAAATGGAAATTCGGCTTATGGTGAAAAATTACAGGTTTCAACGGGAGAAACGGGTACAATTGCAGATTAGGAATTCAATTATAGTTCTCAGGATTAAAGAAATGAACTAGTAATTAATTTTAACTCTGTTTCAGTGAAATAAAAAGGAAATCTAAGTTTCTTATAGAGTTCAGTACGAATTTAGGGTAAATACCTGTTTTTCTTTTGGAGATAGCAGGTACTGGTTAAGGCGGATAATCTTCTGAGAGGTTTGACTGCAATTTTCTTCTACAGGATAAAGGTTGGCGGACTTCAAAAATTTGAAATTCGAAATTTCTGGATGGAGGGTGTATTCGTTGTCTGCGTACAAAATAATGAAAATGACGCGAATTTTTTTTTTATTGGAAAAGGTGAATTTTTTATTATTTTAATAAATGCCGTCATCCTGTACGACAGATGAGACACGGGGAAAGGTGGTAAGTGGTTTATTCTGCACCACTTTTAAGGGAGGGCAGTTTTGGATGTAGAGGTATCGAATCCACAAAACGAACGACGCATGGCCAAAGTACTATTCGAAAACCACTATCATTTCGCGCGTTAACGCTTGGATCGGAGATGGCCAGCGGAATTGATAAGAGCCGTCGATTTTGGAGTGATCAATCGAACGGTAGACGGGACAGGGAGTTGATAGGTGTTTAATGGGCGAGACCCAACACGTTTTATTACAAATTAATCATTTCTGGGGCATTCTGATTGGCGGGGATCGGTTCTTAATTAACCAGGAGGATTAATTAAGTCCTTGTACAGTGGGAAAGTGATCGGGAATGGTTTGTAAACTAGAGTTTTTCATCAGAGTTAGAGGTTGAGGAATGGAATATATAGAGAAATACACAGGGAGGGATTGTTTTTGTGTTAAAAGCACGTAATAAAACATGTATTAACCATTTTTCAATATATTTTATTATATGATAATTAAATCAAAATGATTTACTTACCATAGGGGCCGGGAATAGAATTAAAGATATTTTTTAGCCAAAAGGGGGTATATTGTGGGTTTTTTATTTGAATAAAATAGGAATTAAATACTTTTGGCTAAAAAGTCATAATATAAGGCTTTTCAGGATATTACTATAAAAGGATTTCTATATAATAGGAAAAGGTGATTTTCATAGGAAATTAATATATAAATTAAAGTTAATATGACAGAGGGACAATGTAAACTCAAAATACTTAAATATAACCAAGAAAGTGAAGATTCAAAAGTAAATGGCATTATTATACTTTCATCACTTAGACTTAGAATAAAAGTGATTTTGAGGGCTTTTTCATGAAATATTCAAGGATTTTCCTAATTAAAATGGAATTTTACTTAGAAAAATATTTTTAAGAAGTGAATGAATGTGATAATGGATTATTTCAAGTGCTTAGGTTTTTTCAATTATTGGGCTGAGGGTCCGGTCCCTCCAAAAGTCAAGGAAATGCCTTGAGCCCCTTTAATCTTCAAATACCTTAGTGCTTAGGGAAATTAGTGAAATGTTTAGGGAAAATGAGAGGGGAAGTTAATAATTTGACTTTGCTCTGCTGTGAACTTTTTCCAATGTAGTATCTGCCTTTGCACTTGTGATGAAAGTAAAATTGAACACATTTAGAACCATCATTCATCACATGTAATTCTGCAACAACATCTACCTACCCTACTTACTTTACCCTACCATTTTCTCTTCTTTATTAGGGTGCACTTGGACTGGCAAACCCTGATCAATCTTCTTCTTTTTTACATGGCAAACCTATCTACGTCGATACTTATTACATCCAAAGGATCAGATTGAACTGTCGAGCTCCTTTTATTTACTCTACCTATCTACGTATCTGCCAAGATAAAACTGTTTGGCCAGATATTTATTCTCTATTCTACAACATGAAACTGAAAAATGAATGAGTCAAGTTTAAACTGTTTGAGTCTTCATTAATTGTGGCAAATATTTGACAAACTGCACACAATTTTGTTTATTACATCAGAGCAAAAGGTAGTGGCATTTAGATTTGCACACTTTCCTTGGCCTTTCTTTTGGTGGGGTTCATTTTCTTTTACTTTTTTGGCCAATTTTATTTTTTCACCCTTTGATTTTTCTTTTAGGGTGTACCCTCTTTACATTTTTTAAATTTTTTGATTTTTTGAATTTTTAAGAATATGGAACTTCTTTGCAACAAGAAAAAGGTTTGACATATTGCATAGTTCAACAAGTCAATCATGAAAAATGACACCTATTGGTATAGGAGTCTAACACTGGCTCCACTTGGGGATGGCTTTTCCTGGTGAAAAGTCAAGAACAGCAGGTCAGATGCCTTAAAATGTCTTTAACTAAACCATGAAATATCCCTTTTCTGGTGGCTTTATTGTATATATGATAGTAAAACTTCTGAAGCTTAGGGCCTTCACTTCGGGCTTCAACTTCAGCAAGTCATCCTCCAATCAAAACGGATGCATTAGAAAGGATATATTATGAACAAGTTAAAAAAAATTATAACATCCTAGTAAATAGGATCAAAGTAGTGTTTTAGCATTCGACCATTGATTGGTCCTTCCTCAGCTTCTGTACCATCCAAATTCTTCAAAAAATATGTGTTATTTCCCCGTAAAGCATGAATGATGTAAGGTCTTTTCCATAAGAAATCAAATTTCCCATGTTTTCCTTTATCTTCCCTTCTGGAATCCCATCTTAGAACTTTATCTCCCATTTGAAAATATTCTGCTTTAGTCCTTTTGTCAAACATTTTCTTTAATTTTTCCTGCAAAACTTGGGATCATTGATACACTTCTTCTCTGGTTTGCTGCAAGTGAATTGTTTGATTTATTCTTCTTTGAATATCATTCAGTTCTACTTGAGCCTCCTGAAGTAACTTCATTACAGGGAATCCTAAAGATGATGGAAATTTAGCCTCAATACCATAAACTAATTCATATGGACTGGTCCCAATTGATTTTTTGGTTGTAAGTCTGTCTGCCCACAATGCATTGGTAAGTTTATTATGCCAATTCTTCTTATTTTCTTCCAATAATTTTTTAATGATATTAATTAGAATTTTATTGGAAGATTCAGCTAGTCCATTACCTTGAGGATAATAGGCTCTTGAATGGCCTAAAGTGATGTGATATTTATTGCAGAAACTAATCATTTTCTTTGACTTGAAAGCAGCAGCATTATCAGTTATAATTTTCTCAGGACATCCAAATCTTGAAATTATATTGGTTTCTAAGAATCCTATAATTACAGAATCATTGGCTTGTCTGGATGGGATTGCTTCAATCCATTTAGTAAAGTAATATGTGGCAGTAAGGATCCATCTGTGTTGGCCGGAAGAAGGGGGATGGATTTCTCCAATAAAATCCAGGTCCCATTGTTGAAAGGGTTTCTTGGTGGAAATTGGTTTTAATGGTAAGAGTAGTAATTTTCTCTTGCCTTCAAAGATCTGACACTTATGGCAAGCAGTTACAAATTTCTTAACATCTGAAAACAAGGATGGCCAATAAAAACCAGCCCTTAAGATCTTATCTGAAGTTGACTTCCAGTAGAGGTGTCCACCACAATCTCCTGCATGGAATTCATTAAGAACCTTGTCAGCTTCATCTTTCAATAAACAATTTAATAGAATTCCATCATGATTCTTCCAAAAAAGAGCATTATCTAAAATACAATACTTTAAAGATGTCATTTTCAAAAACCTTTGTTTCATTCTGGATAACCCTGGAGGAGCTTGCAGGTTTAACAAAACATAAATGATATCAGCATACCAAGGTGAGTCTAAAAAGGCCTGACTGATTTGTGGAGTCGCCATCTCCTGTTCGTCATCCAGTTCATTAATGTTCAGGGCTTGGCAATTTGTTTCAGTCATGAGTTGAGCCAAACCTTGTCCTTTTATGAGTTTTGTAGGTCTTATTTCAATATCATATTCTAATATGGTAGCTAACCATTTACCTCTTTTAACTTCAATTCCATCTTGAGTTAAGATGTCTTTAACGACAGCATTAGGTACATAAGCTATCACATGAGAATACAATATATAAACTCTAAAATCTTTTATTGCTTTCACAAGTGCAAAAGCTTGTTTCTCCATGATATTGTATTTCAATGATGCATCTCTAAGTGCTTTACTAAAAAAGGCTATAGGTTTTTCACATCCTTGATCATCCTTTTGTAATAAAACTGCTGCAACTGTATGTTCAGAAGCAAATGAAAAAATTATGAAATCTCTATCAAATTTTGGACTGGTAAGAATTGGTGTTCTGGTTAAAGCCATTTTGATTTCTTCAAATGATTTCTTGGCTTCAACTGTCCACTTAATACTCGAATCCTTTCTTAACATGTTAGTAAGCAGTCTAAGTAATTCAGCTAAACTAGAAATGAATCTTCTCAAAAAATTGATCTTTCCTATGAAAGCTTGAAGTTCTTTAAGATTCCTGGGATGA